>JAVQIZ010013447.1:0-5000 GCA_036023535.2 Galaxias brevipinnis | reverse complement strand
TAAGATCCATCGTTAAAGCGGGGACACTTTGGCCCCTCATCCTTTTGTGGGTGGCAGCACCTTGGCAGAAATATCTCTATCTTTCCCTCACTATCGCTGTCTCTCTCTCTCTCTCTCTCTGTCTCTCTCTCTCTCTACCACACTTTCCCTTTTTAACCTTCTCAGTCTTGCTTTATCTCACTCTCCAAACCTCTCTCTCTCTCTCTCTCTCTCTCTCTCTCCCTGCCCTCTCTTCATCTCTCCCTCTGTCCATTTTCCTTGTTCTTTCTCTCTTTCAGGTGGCACAGGGCCCAACCCTGGCGCCTGCCACCCTGCCCAGATTAATTGAAGCATGGCGTTGGTAATGAAGCACATATGGCTGATATCTCTCCACTTAGCTTCACCCAAGAGATGGCCAGAATCTCCTCCTTTATGTACTCTGGGAGCCAGCCTCCTGGAGCTTTATTCCCTTCCCCAATCAACTCTTTTTGTGACCAATCAGTCCCCCCCGTCCCCCCCCGTCCCCCTTCTTCTTAAAAGTATTTTTCAACAACAAAAAGAGGGAAGTAGAAATAAAAGAGGAACTGAAACAAAAGAGAGCGGGCGGTAGAGGGAAGGTCAGGCACTATGGCTGGAGAGCGTGTATAATTCATGACTTTCTCCTTCGGGTTATTTTTTTCATCTTCTCTCTCTTTTTACTTACATTTTTCATCCTCCCGCCGTCCGCTTTCTTCTCTTCGGCCGACGCAAAACAGATTAATTACCGCCACGGCTCCTGGAGAAGCACGGCGCGCTCGCGCCGCACCTGTCCCGTTACCACCTACCATTAAGACGACGAGATCATAGCTTTGGCCATTATGAACGTTAGTTATTTATGAAGCAGGCCACTGCCCGGAATATCTGTCTACTGAGGAAGTGGAGTAACACCTGGGATGATGGTGAGAGGAGTTATAGGGTTACTTGAGGCTAATGGCTCTGTAAAAAAAGGGAAGAAATAGGCAAGCTTAAGAAGTTATGATTGAAGAGGTGCAACATCATCCAGACAGACATGTAGCTCAGCTTGTTGATGGAGTTACTGGGCTGCTGACCCAATTTGGTTACAGTCAACACTATAATATTATAGTAAAATATTTAGGGTTTTTTCCGTACTTTTAGTAGGATCTTGTACATGCAGGTGGTCTTTAAGAGCACAAGTACACTGCAGTGTAAAGCAATATAATTTGATTACAACGCAGGTTTATTGGAATTTTGATTGATATACTGATTGTGATTTACACTTTGTAGACCTGTTTACCACAGGTCACATTTTCAGAGCTGACCTAAAACGTCTGGTTGCTGAACGGGAGAATGGCCTCATTGGAGTGCCAGTTTCTGCTTATCTTCCCCCTGATCAGACTCTATTCACGGGCTTGGCGGAGCCTCTGATTGCATGGTTAGATCTATGGCCTAGATTCCTGGTGCTTGATATGAAATGTGGTTTGCCCATGGGGACATTTCCATTTGTGTTCGAGGGTCAACCCGTTTGGCTTTGTCACATTGAATTTATCTTTTTAGGAGATCAAACTGACATACCATGTAATAACATATTTAAATATGTGCTTGAGTAGAGGTATTTGGTGTGCTTTTATTTAAAAAATCCCCCCTGGAAAGACACAAAATTGTGTTAAATCCACATTCATGGCTTGGAAATCCTGTTCCTTGAATTACAGCAAACATCCTATGTTGAGGGACATGTTGCTAAATGAATTCATGGTAAAATGCTATGCTCTCGTACATCAAACATAGTGAAGAGCATTGCTCTTTCAAATCTAGACAGGCAAACTAAACCCATGTCTGTCATCATGGTTTGTGAGCCATAGGACCACTGCAATGGCTGTCACAGCCTCTACATTTGCAGTCTATTTGTAAAGACGCATGCTCAACCAAGATATGAGCTTTTGAACGTAGCCTACTATGTTCTCAAAAAAAAAAGTCAAAAAAAAAAAAAATAAGCATGAATGCATATGTTCTGGTTTTGATTAGGTATAATCCTGACGTTTGTGTAATGCTTATGCTAAGTGCCATTTCCACTCGTTTTCGTTCCATGCACCGTGCAATGCCCACACACATTTGTCATGCGGAGACTCTTGTTGCGGCCTTGCTAGTGATAAATTGCATGGCGTTGGGGCGGAATTACCGCTACAGTCCCTGCTGTCAAGAAGCCGCCTAGTGATTGGCTAGTGGTTACATCCCTTCGTTTACAGCAGTCCCAGATTAAACAAACAGATAGAATGGGAAAAGTCATTTAAAACCGTCAACGGGCAGGCTCACCTCGGCGCTACGCCTGTTACTGCACAATGAACTTCGTTGTTCTTTCCCCCCGACCTTCATTCTGACAGTTTCGTTTAAAAAAACGAGCGAGGTGCGCCCGACAACGGCTGTCGCCCCTGCCGTAATGTTGCTAATGCATCCGGGGCAGGCCCGGGATCACAACTGTAATCAAATAACCACGTAGCCAAGCTATCTCCTTTCACTGTGAAAACAAATACAATAACCAGGAAGGTATTACAAAAATGCCCCGTGCCTTCTACTTAAACTGTTATGGCAACTAGAGCTCACAGGTATTTCTCAGGAGTGTCTGTTTTCCCCCCTGAGTATCAAGTGGCTTTGAGAAGCGTCAAGGAATGCCTAAGAAAGGCAGTCAGACTGTGAAAACTCCACATGGAAGTGTTTTGAAAAGAGAGAGCGAGAGAGGGGAGAGAGAGAGAGAGAGTGTGTGTGTGTGTGTGTGAGAGAGAGAGAGAGAGAGAGAGAGGGGGGGAGATGGTAGGGAGGGGAGAAAAGGCCTTGAGTTGGTGGTATAGGATGCAAGATGAAACATTGCTCAATGTCCTCGTCAAGGCGCCTGGCGGAAAGTGGAGCGCAAGCACATGTGCCGCCTTCGCTATCTCTGCGTGTCTGTGCCGTGAAACAGTAACTCTACTGGTGGTGTCACACAGAGGCCGACGCACAGGAAAACGCCTCCGGACACCTCTCTCTACTGGCAGCGACCCCGTTGAACTGATAGATTAACAAGAAAAACTTGTTCTTATCAATGGGGCTCTTCATTCTGTCTGTACACACATCCACACACAGATAAACACACACATGTTTAAGACCTCTACACACACACACACAAATATGTTTAACAATATTGGCTCATATGCATACTCCACATGCTCAGACGCAAACATAAACACACACACAGTGCGAGTCACACACAGCCAATCACACATTTAAGAAATCTACACATACACACACACACACACCCACACACAAATATTGGCACACATTCACACTGTACAAGCTCCAACACACACACACACACACACACACCCACACACAAAATCTGCACTCTAGAAATCTACACAGATACATGTACACACGTCATTTGCCTGCAGGCGTCAGAGGAGTGCTGACATCCGGAAGGCCCTTCTCGCTCTCCAGCGTTCATCGCCACACTTCAGTAAAACAGTTGCAGTCAGGAAGTCGTTGACATTGTTCTTACCAACAGAAACCTGAACACCTCATTCGAGAGGAGGTATGCAGAGAGAAATGGGAGCAACAGCGAGAGGGAGAGAGAGAGACAGAAAAGGAGATGACTGTGAATGTTTGCAAGTGTGTGTGTGTGTGTGTGTTTTGAGTGCATGTATATGTATATGTGTGAAAGTGCAGGGACAGAAACAAATAATTGACGAGCCAAAAATAAAAAGGGAATGGTTGAGAAAATACGATTAATGTAGATTGAGATCAGTGATCACAGTAGTTGATGGAAAAGAGGAGGGGTTTGCTGTCACCTCTTTGGGGTTGTTCTTGGCTCTCGCTCTCGACGTGGAGAGCCAGGAGACAACTCACCCGAACACGCCTGCCCAGTCAGCCTTTGCCTGCTAATCTCTCAACAAGACCATGCAAAAATGAACAGCCGTTTTTTTTCTCTTTCTTTCTTTCTTTCTACTTTGTTTTTGACAGCGTTTAATTACAAACAGCCGAGTGTCAGGTAACTCTTCCTCGGGCTCCTCACACTTCCTCATCTCTGCAATTATAGACGCCTTCGTTATTGACGTTGGTGTATCTTCTCTCCCCTTTGCCTTCCCTTTAAGTAGTACAAAAGTCAACCGCTCCACCACTAATAGAACGTGTCACGTAGCTAGGTTATTGTCGACCATGGCAACATGGCAAGTGTTGGATGTACAGGCTATGAACTACTAATAGTCTCTGATTAATTAATGCAGACAGCTGTGGGATCAAAAAGCCATTGTAGAATCTCTTGAAAGCTAACACTGGTATTGCCATGTAGGTCGGTAGTCGGAGAGCAAGTCATTTTATTCTGTCGCTTTGGTTGGTTTGAATGAGAAAAATAAATGAAAAAACATGGGGGATTCTGCAAACTGAAAACCCATTGCACGACAAACAAACAACAGAATGTATTACAATGAAATATATTCGATTGCAGCATGGCTGGCCATATTACATTTTTACCCCCCCCCCCCCCCCAAAAAAAAAGAGAAAAACATAATTAACAGACACTGAATGAAAATAACAAACAACATTCCAATTTATGTTACAGTGTCTCTGGTGCAAATTTGCCCCATTTACAAAACGTATGCCTGTTCCCAACACTAAAACACCAAGGAACACAGTTCAGCCTTGGACCGGGCCAAATCCCGATCGGTACAGCCACAAAATAAGATAAATCTAGATGGCTGAAAAAAGAAAAGAAAACCGTCCTCAGAAACTGCATTTCCAATTGGGTTTTCTATATAGGCTACTTGTCACTCGTGTAATGCCTCTAGTGCTTACGGGCAAAATACCTCAAATACTCCATTCTCCCCTGACACAGTTTAGTGAGTCGGCAGCACAGTCAATAAATACAAACACATAGAATTACCCCCAGATTCTCTCTCTCTCTCTCTCTCTCTCTCTCTCTCTCTCTCTCTCTCTCTCTCTCTCTCTCTCTCTCTCTCTCTCACCTATCTCTGTCACGCTCTCAATCACTCACACTA
>JAVQIZ010013433.1:0-12450 GCA_036023535.2 Galaxias brevipinnis | reverse complement strand
CAGGGCAGTGGTTACTACATCTGAGACAGCAGGGCAGTGGTTACTACATCTGAGACAGCAGGGCAGTGGTTACTACATCTGAGACAGCAGGGCAGTGGTTACTACATCTGAGACAACAGGGCAGTGGTTACTACATCTGAGACAGCAGGGCAGTGGTTACTACATCTGAGACAACAGGGCAGTGGTTACTACATCTGGGACAACAGGGCAGTGGTTACTACATCTGAGACAGCAGGGCAGTGGTTACTACATCTGAGACAGCAGGGCAGTGGTTAACCACATCTGAGTCACCAACAAAGCACTCTCCAGGAGGAATCCATTTCCTCACCAACAGCTTATACTGAAGGTAGCACCCAGAGACAGCACTCTCCACCTTCTCAGCAGGGAGAAGCTGGTTGAACAAAGGCTTCAACACAGGGTCAGTGTTCTGTTCCCTCCCCAAGTCATGGTGAGAAACATCAAAAGGGGGTGTTGCACATTCCTTTGCGGGATTGGAATTCAAATCAAGTGAAAACCTCCCAGAATTTTACCTTCTTTAATTAACGCAAGACGCTCCCACTCTATTTGGAGCTTAGCCTGTTCAATGACGTTCCACATTTGTGCAAGCTCCAACTTTCGCAACCTCAATCCGCTGCCTAGCTGTATCATGCTCAAGCTGCAACTCTAACAGCTTCTTCTGTTCGAATGTCAAAGTGCTACTCACAGGCAGAACAGGTGTAAACGGAGTTGACTTAGTTGGACTAACACACTGCAGGATACGGCGTCAATAAGACGGGCGGACAAAATGTATTTAATGTTGTCTTTGAGACGCTTATCACTTATCTTAATTTGGTTTGTTAGCTCAACGCCATAATGATCAGTCCTTTTCAAAAGTTGATACTTACTACACCTCACCAGCAACTCCTCCGATGGTTGCCGGATGAAGTTGTTAACTACAGAAGCCAAAGCTAAAATTGGGTAGGCTATTCAACTCAACCGAAAACCCCAAACTGGACACACAGGAGCAGCAGAGAGAAACACTACGAGCTTCCCCAAGACTTAAATTACTCACCCTAGTCTTCGTGCAGCTTGGTGGTGAGTTTTTTAAGCACCAGCCCGCTAGCAGAGAGAAAACAACCAGATGACATCAGTGCAAACAAACTCACAAGGCCCAGACAATGAAACAAGTAGCACTAACCAAATCACAACAGATACTCACCATCAACAAAGGTTCACTACCAAAATAGCCACAAAATACTGGCTATCCCAGATGACTAGCTACTGGCTATCTCAGATGACTAGCTACTGGCTATCCCAGATGACTAGCTACTGGCTACCTCAGATGAGCCCCCACTGGTCACAGCCCGCTCATATGGATGTGACAAAGAGGGAGACAAGTCAGGGTTTCAACATAAAACATCTTTATTATAGACCAACAATATGTACAGTGTTCAATTCATAGAGGCACACCCTTGGGAAATGCAAGGGTCAAATTATACTATTAGGAATGGGACAGGTCCATGTGTGTTCTCTATGAGGGGCACCTCCCCCATCCTGCAACAGAAACCATTAAAGAGGACACAGCAGAAGGGTAAAGGGGGCTGTAAGAATACAAATTAGCCAAGCAACACCAATAGCAGGTATGGTTCCAAATGCATTGCCAGCTACGGCTCCTGCTGTGGCAATAATAAGACATGGCCACAACTTAGCTATCTCGTTCCCCTGCCTCGTGGCCATGAGTTATTGATCTTGTGGCCACAGAATAATGTTTTTTTCTCCAGTGTCACCAAGGGGGCTCTGTAGTTTTGTTTTGCATCAATCGATGAGATGACATTTTTTATTTTATTTTACTTTGGCATTTAGGATCAAATTTACAATGTATTAGAAGACAAATAATTACAAAGAAAAACCAAGTAGTACACTGAATTATACGGTAACATGCAAATAGACAAAACACAAGCATATTAAGAAAACATCTACATCAATCAGACAACACATGCACAGCATTTAGAAAACACCCTGCAACACAACACAGATAACTCATTACAGAAACAGGCTGCAAATACAGACAACACAACACATTACAGAAACGCTCTGCAAATACAGACAACACAACACATTACAGAATCACGCTGCAAATACAGACAACACAACACATTACAGAAACGCTCTGCAAATACAGACAACACAACACATTACAGAAACGTGCTGCAAATACAGACAACACAACACATTACAGAAACGCTCTGCAAATACAGACAACACAACACATTACAGAAACGCTCTGCAAATACAGACAACACAACACATTACAGAATCACGCTGCAAATACAGACAACACAACACATTACAGAATCACGCTGCAAATACAGACAACACAACACATTACAGAAACGTGCTGCAAATACAGACAACACAACACATTACAGAAATGCACTACAAATACAGACAACACAGGGGAAATGTGTTGCATAAATCTTTTGCCTGGAATATATTTTTTATTCAATTGGTGGACTTTAACAGCTGTATTGGCAACTTTAGCTATTCCATTACTGAAATAGATATTGTGCCCCCTAGAAATCATTTAGATAACTTTGTAAATAATGGTGGAGAGGCATTAGTAGAGTTTTTGGGAAATGCAAATATACTCAATGGGAGAATTCTTTTTTTTGAACTGTTATTTAACCAGGTCCAACAGAGCACGAATGCTCTGCTACAGTGGCGACCAGACCCAGTAGGAGGAAATTGACCCACTGCAGTTCTATGCCAGTGTCTCAATCAGGGCCCTGACATGTTTTTTAGGGTGGTGGAAGGACACCGGAGCACCTGGCAGAAACTCATACAAACATGGGGAGAACATGCAAACTCCACACAGAAAGGACCTGGATCAGCTGGGGTTCTGACCCAGGACCTTCCTGCTGTGGGGCAACAGTGCTGACCACTGAGCCTCCGTATTGCTCAATATCCCCAGGTAACGATAATATCACACCAGTTTCCACTAAGGGGAGAACAGCGGTGGACTATATTATTGCCCCTCGTGAATATTTAAATAATTGCACCAAGCTTGATGTGCTTATCCGAATTTTGTTATAGGAGAGATTAGGGTCAGAGGGTGTCACTCTAATCAGAGACCGACTCCATGTACCTCATCATCATCATCCCTCCTGATGTTATTACACTATGTTCCATTGTGCCTTGTATGAGGAGATGAGAAATGTACTCTTTAGTGGAATGACCTCTATCACTGATCATTTCTTTCAGCTAGATGATTAGGAAAAACGTGGATTGTAATTTAAAAAAGGAACTTTTTTGTTGCCAAACTTAATTTGTAAAGCATGGGAGAGAAGAAAAAAACACTTTGTATATTTGAGTTAGAGTTTACATATTCACCCTCTGCTCCCTGTCTGCACACAACATCATGCAAATATATGAGAAGTGTCTTGTAAAGCCAATGCTTAACTTGTGCTGGAGCTTGCCGGTGTTCTGAAATTCTGAGCCTCCCTCTCGGGATGGGCTTCCCAGTACCACATATTATCAGATAAACTGAAAAACTGAGCCTCCCCTCCAAATGGGCAACCTCAATTTATTAGTATGAGGTAGCCCATTTTGACAGGGAGAAATGGCTGCTCATTATGCTACCCTGTGTTTTGAAGTAAATGCATACTTTTTTAACCCATTAAAGGTGGGGTAGGCAGTTTTCTGCAAAAGGCAAAACTTAACGCAGCCTTCCTCCTGCAGCGCTCCTTATCCTAAGCCCCTCCTAACAGGAGAGCAGGGCATATGCACTTCCTACGCGCGCGACACAACGTTGCTCGGCTTGACCAGAGGCAACTATCAGCGAGCCAACGGTATATGGGGTTCCATTAATGCCAAAATTATGCAACTGGCTTTGCGTTTGTCGATGGCTACAGCGTCGGCTTTATACATTACGTTGGTTGTTGCTTGTTGCGTTGGCTTTGTGAAATGCATTGCTCGTTGCCTATTGCATTGTTGTTTGTATTAACTACGCTGAGAGAAGTATTTAAACTCCCAAACAGTCGACTAGGTCGCAAATGTAACAGAAACAGTGATGGAAACATATTACTAGTGGAAGGTGGGTGAAACGATCAGCATGGTCAATGCAAACAACAAAGCAATAGGCAATGAGAAACGCATTGTAGAAAGCCAACGCAATAGGCAACTACAAACACAAATCAATGACCAACGCAATGTATAAAGCCAACCCAAAAATCAACCACAAACACAAAAACAGTTTTAATAATATAATTTTGGCTTTAATGGAACGCCATTACTAACAACATCAATGTAAACATATTACTGGTGGAAGGCTGTGTGTAACTATCAGCATTGTCAATACAAACGACAACGCAATGTGCAACGAGAAATACATTGTACAAAGCCAAAGCAACAACGACAAACACATTGCACAAAGCCAAAGCAATAGGCATCAACTCATTGTACAAGCCAACACAATAGGCATCCACAAATGCAAACGAACGACCAATGCAATGTATAAAGCCAAGGACTAACACAAAGATAGCTGCATAATTTTGGCATTAAATGGAAATCCAAATTGTGGCCGATGTAATCTCGGAGTTCTCTCCATCTTTGAAACGCTTCACTGATATGTACACGTTCTATTGCCTTTATTGTCACACTGTCTTTTAGACTCTCTTTTTGATAAGTCTGTCTTTTTGAGTTGCTTTGTAGTGTAGGGCTGTAGGCAGTTGTTGCCAATGCTGGAATAGCTACTTTTTTAGCAGGATTGTCCGCCATTAAATCATACTTTCCCTGTCTGAAGGGACATGAACGAGCGTCTACATGTAGAACAGTCAATAGGAACGCCCTCTCTCTGAATTCTGAAGTCACTTGTCCTAGCCTATCAGGTGATGACTGGAATTGCACCGTTTTGCTCAGACCCTCCACTCCATCCCGATCACTGCGTTCTGCCATTGGATGTCGCCTTGTCCATCCCGATCGCTGCGTTTTGCCACCGTCTGCCACTGGATGTCGCCTTGTCAATCCCGATCACTGCGTTCTGCCACTGGATGTCGCCTTGTCCATCCCGATCACTGCGTTCTGCCACTGGATGTCACCTTGTCCATTCCGATCGCTGCGTTCTGCCACTGGATGTCGCCTTGTCCATCCCGATCACTGCGTTCTGCCACTGGATGTCACCTTGTCCATCCCGATCGCTGCGTTCTGCCACTGGATGTCGACTTGTCCATCCCGATCGCTGCGTTCTGCCACTGGATGTCGCCTTGTCCATCCCGATCGCTGCGTTCTGTCTCTGGATGTCGCCTTGTCCATCCCGATCACTGCGTTCTGTCTCTGGATGTTGCCTTTTCCATCCCGATCACTGCGTTCTGCCTCTGGATGTCGCCCCCTCACTCCTTGGAAAGGACAGCCTGGCACCTCGTTCACCACTTTTCTCTGATCTTGTCCCTCATTGGTGGAATGACCTCCCCACCAACATTAGGACCGTAACATCTTTGTACACTTTCTGCCGTAACTTCAAGACTCACTTGTTTCGACTCCACTTCGGCTCTTAAATGTGACGCTGCGTCTACCTAGCACTTCTACTTGATATGCTAAGTAATTGTTTGCACTCAAAAATTGTTTGTAGTTGGTTTGTGATGGTTCTGTTTTGTATCCTGATGTTTATTAATATAGTACTTGCTTGGCTCTTATCTAGGTGATTAGGTCAGGGATGCACTTATTTTATCTACCTGACTTGTAGTTTCTACCTTATCTTTTTGTAGGCCCCATTTTTGTAAGTAGCTTTGGATAAAAGCATCTGCTAAATGAATGTAATGTAATATAAATGAATGTAATGACCTGTGATTGGCCAAAGTCTACCTTTTCTGAAGCCTGTAAACAGAGCTAAGAGGGCAGGAGTAGAGGTTTTCTCTCAGAACACTTGAATTAGAATGTGCTGCACAGTTAATATGGAAGTTTTACCCAATGCTGGCAAAAATAAACTGCCTACCCCACCTTTAATGCCCTGGTAGCCCATTTTGACAGGGAGAAATGACTGCTCAGAATGCGCTACCCTGGGTTTTGAAGTAAATGCATACTTCGAATTGTGACGGTAGCACAAATAGTAGGGGCGTGTCTTGTGACTTCTTAATACATCAGAAAAATCAATATGAGCATGCGCAGTTTGAAGGTAGCCCATTTGGAGGGGAGGCTCAGAACACCGGAGATCAGCTCCTAGTTGCTGGGAATTCTCAGCTCCCAAACGGCTCTTCATTTAGTTCCACTTCTGGCTTTTGTAATTCAACCACGTTTAGCTGTGTTTTGACCTATGATTGGTATTTGTGACATATATCACTGAAATTATTCAATGTAATTATACCAAACCTTTTCATTTACAGTATATCATAATTTTACATTATGTTTTGTGCAAAAACCTTAAATAATGTAAAAATATATACACGGCATATTACACACGTGTATTAATTGAACATATTTTTTCAATCACTCTCCAAAAAACAAACCAAAACAGCAGCATCCAACAGTTTTTACCAGTTCCTGTATAGTATCAGTGCATCTGCCCCGTTTTTGATAGGATTAGTTCTGATGGGACTGATGTTGCCACAATGCACAGTCTCCCTAACATCACCTTCACAAGTTGTGGAGATGCACCAATTAAATAACTGCTACACTCTAATCATTTGATTAGAATGCAGACAACATTTCATAAAATTGTCTTATCAAATGTGAGTTAAAATCTTGCCTGAAAATTATTTACCTAATGTGTGCTACTGCTAGTTTCTGATTGTCTTGAATTCACAAAAAAAGAACGGCTCTCCGATGGGAGCCGGCTCTTATCGTTCTCCTAAAAGAGCCGACTCGTTCACGAACGATACATTACTATCAGCTCCGGTACCTCTGAGCCTCCTTCGCTCTTGGCGCGCTCCTTCCCATCAAAATACACCATAGGTTTGTGCTCATTTTTACAGTTTAATTTCAGTGAGCATACATATATATGTACAATTTATTTATTTTTATTTTAAATTTTTATTATAGGTATGTACCCCGCCTCTCGCCCTGTGTCGGCTGGGATAGGCTCCAGCCCCCCCGCGACCCTGCATAGGATAAGCGGTATAGCTAATGGATGGATGGATAGCTAATGGATATTATAGGTATGTGTTTACCATTATAGTTTCCTCATCTTGTGTAAAATATGCGGCCCTGTTTGCGATTGGTCACATGGTGCATACCCCGCCTCTTATGTGAACGCGCTCATAGCTGTAAATTGGGAGAACCTCGATTAATTTGTAGAAATCTAGATATAGATTCATTGGTTTACTTATGCGTGATAGTCAGTGACGCCACATAGCGAAAAGGTATGTTGAACTTGCTTCGAGCATGATATAGGCCTCTGATGAGAACATCAATAATTAACCAGGTGAAGACAATTAACTAAGGAGGGGTGTGCTGGGTTTGGGAGAGCGAGGGCTGAGCGCCATGTCTTGGACCATTTTACCCGATGGACTAGGGCATTAACGGTAGGCCATCATTTATTGCATTGTTTGTAAAAAATATATAAAAAGCCTTATTGATCCTTCATTTGGTCAATGCACCGGGGACATTTTTTTGGAACTCTTTTTGTTATGGGTCCTTTCACACATGACGCGAAGTTTCACAACTTTCGCTAAGCCTATGTCGGTCGGTAAGGCAGTGTCCATGCACTATAAATTGTATAATTTGCCAACTTTCATTATCTGCGAAAAATGTAGGACATGCTAGTTTATCAAATATTTAAATTTGATGGATTCTTATTTATTTGATGTAATATACATTTTGTTTTAATCTTCAAGCCTTGAGTAGGATATAAAGTAGTTTGATGGGGAACTGGAGTATTGGATAATGGCAATATGCAACTCTCCGGGAAATGTTTACAGAAAATACCCCCCCCCCCCCAACATACAATACGATTGTGGAATGCCTGGGAGGCAAGCATAGGGCGTGAACCGAATCGTGACCTTAGTTGTCTGTCATTGAACAAATTGACAAGTACATTCTTCCAACGAAAAATAACAGTGGAAATTCTATAAGGTATGTTTGGAGTTATCACGTTGAAAGAAAAACAGACAAAAAACGCCCCCAGCCAGGTATCATCATCACCTCACGCCACTGCTTGCACGATGATTTTGCGTCATGACAATTGTCTGAATTGCATTGTCATTTCTACAAAACAAACTGTTGTATCATTGCCAACGTGGTCACTGATTCAAGGTTTGACGGTTCTATGGCTACTGGTTAGACAGGCTAAACAACCAGCGCACCCTTTTACATATTTCACAATTTATTAATTTGTCTTTATTCATAAAGGTTTACTAAACCCAACAAAAACTCGGAGATAAGACTGTGAAGGTAAGACTGTTTCATCACTTAATTTAAAAAAAGTCAAGTGTCAATCCATGCACTCTATCGATCAACCAATGTATACCGAAATGTAAAAAGAAACTTCTGAAGAAATATTAAAAGAAAGTAACACAGAAGTAAAAAAGTAAATTGGAAGTACATTGTAGGGGAAATGCAAAAAAAATGTAAAAGGAAATTAAAAAACAACCAAGAAATGTAAATAGGGGAATTCGGAAAATACGATCCATGACATTTTATTAATTTTTTTGGCATTTATTAATGTAGGGGAAAGCGGGGTAAATTGAGCTGATTTTTACTTGAGGCGTCTTTAAAGTGAGGGCATGACAGTAAAGTTTCAGTATATTTCAGGATGTGTTGCATCCCTGGTGATAACTTTGGATCTAAAATAAACAGTTTTCAAAATAAGACTTTCCCGATGAGGGGTCAGTTGAGCCTACACAGCAAAATTGGCAAACTCAAAATAACTCTGACATAGTTAATTTCAACACTTTAAAAGTGTCTCATGGGGTCCACACCCCAAATAGTTATTTCAACACTTTCTGAAGACTTGGCATTTAACACTATAGTGGAGTAGATACTGACTATGAATAAGAGTTGAAATTCCTTACTATTCAACACTTAACCAGAGTTAAATTTCTTCAACGTTAGTGTTGGGAGTTGAAATGTTCTCTCTTCAGTGTTACTTTTTTTAAACACTATGGAGTGTAATTATGATATTATACAATAAACTGTAAAAATCAGTGAAGACCACTTTTTACTTAACATGTTTATTTTACACAATATGTACCAGAAAAAAATTAAACAAATGTACAAGTTCAAACATGCTACCATGCAAATGAATACCCTAGAATACTTCAGGACACACCGTCATAAATCTAGGTCCATGAACAGGCAACAAACTATACAAAATAAAACAGTATGGCACTATGTATGTTTTGTCATCATTTTCATTGGAGTATTGCCTATCAAAGGGTCTAAAATAAGTTAGCTGGTCTAGACGGATAACCGAAAATTCCAAACGTTGTTCCTCTACACAGTATCCATTGAAGTGATTGTCAAAACACAGTGTGTTGACACTACATGCTATTAAGAAAGCAGACTGTTCATATATTACAATTTTCGTATCTTTTTGAACACAGGGAGGTCAATATTGCGTGCAGTGCATACCAACAAATCCACTTGGTAGTGTGTCCCATAATTTCTGACCCAATTGGTAGTTGAAACACTTGAATCGGCTTCTAAATGTAATTTCTCAGAGTACCTCTCCCCCCTCTAAGTTACAGAGTGTCTGCATTCTTGTTGGACCGAACTCAAATCTGTTGAAACAATAACTTTCATAGTGAAATGCTAACAGACTCTGGTGCTGCTTGACTAAAGATTTGGTGAGGTTTTAGACATTTTTTACACACCTTTTGAAAAAATTATGTTTTGCCTCAAATCGCATGCGCCATATGTGGATAAGAGGCCCAATTTTTCTAATGCATCTCGGATAGTGTATCATCAAGTGGTGCTCAACCTCCTATCAGGAAACAATGCTTTGAACAGATTATGGTGATCACAGATCAAATGTGTCAAGTAACACAACATACCATCAGTTATAATAGGAGAGAACACTATATTGACGATCTGTATTAAGAGGAGGAGAAAGTTCCAATAGCTGTTCTCTCTCTCAATGACATCTCCAAATATAAGGGGAGTGTTGCGCAGAACACACCATTTTTAAAGTAAAATACACACAGCTAAGTTTAGGAATTCCCTTCTTGGAACCTAAAGGGTTCGCGGTTTCAAAATCATCAAATAAGAGCAAAATCTGTAGAGCATGCCTTTGCTGTAAAAAAAGGGGATGGTTTTGGAAATATGAGCCATCATTAATGTCCTTGTAAATTCCCTTCTCGTTATGTTTTTCTTGCAAAAAAATCTCTTACTTGGTAATTTTTGAACATGGATTGTAGAGTACCTAAAATAGGCACATATATACTTGTCAGTTACAGGAATCTGCCTGTGAACACCTGTTGTTTTGTCTCTCCTTAGGTCCAATCGTGCCCCAAAGACATTCTTTAGCTTCCACTATTTCCCATTTTTCACGATAATACTGCTGCCTCTTTGCCTGTGTGTTGAGTGCTGAAAAGGGATTACTTAATTTTTCAAAACAGTGTTCTATTTTTCTTTTAATGTCTGAAATTGAAGTATCAGGAAGAAGGTTATGGTGCACTGTTTCTCGGGCTTGGATTTGGACATCATTAACCACCTCTTCCATTGAACAATTTGATTGTGAATGAATAGTTTTAAGGTGCTTTCTAAAACCATTGTACGTGCAAAAAGATGAAGGGCAACCTTGCTCTCCACATTTCAAACTCAACTTTTTGCCTGGATATAAACCGTGGCTAAACTTTAAATGCTGACAAAGAACTAAAACATTTTTGTGGTGCAATTTGCAGACAAAACGTGGGCATCCTCCAACTGAAGTGACTTTCAAATTCAATTGTTTCGCTGCATCAGTCTTGCTCAAATTTCCTTTACACGTGGATTCTCCTTTGCGCTACCAACATCAATATTGTAGACTGTAGTTTGCAATTTTTACACATTTCTTCAAAGGGCAGTGTCATAGGAGAGACTGAAGACGTAGTGAGCTTTAAAGAGTTCGTCAAAAGCTGCCACAGATGTGTGAGCCTTGCATGGGATAGCTTTCTGGTCGATAATGATGTAGAAACTGTGGATTTTGTTCTTTTGCTCACCAACGCAAAGCAGGAAGGGCTGTCTTGTGTCTGCTTTCTCAAGGAAGGTACTGAGGCTCGCTCCTGCCTGTAGACCAGTAATTGAGCATACGTTACAGGTTATAAGTGGTAGGGACGGTATGCGTCTATTTAAAAAAAAACATTCTACACAAGAATGTCGTTCTCAGATCTGTCATCACAATGCATTAAAAAATGTACATGAACAAAATTGAATTATGTATAGTATGTGATCCCTAAAAAAACCAGAACTAATTTCAGTAAGCCCAAATACAAAAATTGGTGCATGCAATAATAAAGTCAAAATAGAACACATTTATAATGTATTTTGTAACACACAAAATCAAACCTTTATATACCTTAAGATATCTTATAAGACAGTTGGCTGCTTGAGCTGAGCTGATCTTGGCTGCTTTTTTATGGCCTGTTGAGGTCGGGGGGAGTAGATGCAACAGCAAGAGGAGTGAGGACATATCACCGTCCCATCCTGCAGGATATTTTAAAAGAAATAAGTAAATATCCATCCATCCATTTTCCGCCGCTTATCCGGGGCCGGGTCGCGGTGGCAGCAGGCTAAGGGTAGTCCAGACGTCCCTATCCCCAGCAACGCTTTCCAGCTCCTCCTGGAGGATCCCGAGGCGTTCCCAGGCCAGATGAGATATATAATCTCTCCACCATGTTCTGGGTCTACCCCGGGATCTCCTACCAGTAGGGCGTGCCCGGAAAACCTCCAACGGGAGGCACCCAGGAGGCATCCTAATCAGATGCCCAAACCACCTCATCTGTCTCCTTTCGACGCGAAGGAGCAGCGGCTCTACTCCGAGCTCCCTCCGGATGACAGAGCTCTTTACCCTATCCCTAAGGCTGAACCCAGCCACCCTACGGAGGAAACACATTTCAGCCGCTTGTACTCACGACCTTATTCTTTCGGTCACTACCCAAAGCTCATGACCATAGATGAGGGTTGGGACGTAGACCGACTGGTAAATCGCGAGCTTCGCCTTTCGGCTCAGCTCCTTCTTCACCACGACGGTCCGGTACATAGCCCGCATTACTGCTGATGCTGCACCAATCCGCCTGTCAATCTCACGCTCCATTTTTCCCTCACTCATGAACAAGATCTTGAGATACTTGAACTCCCTCGCTTGGGGCAGCAACTCACTCCCAACCCGGAGAGCGCACTCCACCGTTTTCCGGCAGAGAACCATGGCCTCAGACTTGGAGGTGCTGACTCTCATCCCGACCGCTTCACACTCAGCTGCAAATCGCTTCAGTGCATGCTGAAGGTCACAGTCTGAAGAAGCCAACAGAACCACATCATCTGCAAAGAGCAGAGAAGCAATTC
>JAVQIZ010013392.1:0-12318 GCA_036023535.2 Galaxias brevipinnis | reverse complement strand
TGGATTAAATATGTTGGACTCTGCTGCTGCTTGTCCTACTGGTGAGCTTTGACACAGCTTTGCTTAAGTAATGAAACTAGGCTTATTTTTCTAAGCTGTTCTTTCCTTGCAGGTGGGGTCGTCTTCTCTGAGGAGGTTATCACTTGGCATGTACCTCGCCATATAACCCCCTTAATGAATCAAGCTGTTACAATCCTGGAGATGCATATGGGCATTGATGGCATGAGGCTGGATGAGACTCAGATGGCTGCCAGGGAATACTCATTATCTGACACGGGGTCTCATTTTGTCATTGAGGTCCCAGTAGGATCACCTGATGGTTACTACAAGGTTAGGTGTAGTTTGAACAGTTTATAGTTGAATTTACTGCTCTGGAAGTACTGTTCATGTAACAATGTCGTTTGCAGAGTCATGCCTTGGATTATCATTACCTCATACACTATTGAGCCAATGCTCGAGTTGCTGTGGCTGGCAAACAACAAGGATGAAACCAGATACAGTCCTCTACCCTATCATTACCCCTCTTATACTCAGGTCTCTGCAAGTCACTGACAGTGAGTAATATATCTTGGTGGTAGCGGTAACTCAAGGAGCATAGGCAGTTCAGCATTTTAGACTTTCTTTCATTCATTTTCAGAAACGGTCCCTGAGCAGAGAATGTTTCCTGTCCACTTGGGGACCTTCCTCAATGACGTGGAGCTTGTTAACATCACCTTTTCAACTGGAGTTCTGTCAGTGTCCGATTGCAGCACCAGAGGCTTTGCAGGAGCACAGATTTTCCAAAGGCTCCAAGACCTTCTCTCTAACTGTGCATTTCTCTGAGAATGTTGTTCAGAAACATGTATGTGCAATTTAAATTCTATCATGTTTCATCAATTAAATAGCTGTACAGAACTCGGACAAATTGTCTTTTACAGAATCCCGACCCTGCTGTCACCATCTACTTCATCCCACCGGTCTTCGGCCTTCTCATTTTGCCTGAAGAGACTCCATTCCCACACACTGCAGAAATGGAGGTGTCACTGCGAGATGTTGGTTAGTATCTAGATAATTTACAGGCAGTTTAAATGTTAGTTCCAGCTGCTTGACTTCATTTGTTCCCCTAGTTATGCCTACCATCACTGGCTCCTGTGATACGGAACAGTTCTACCTCACCATGAAGTATGGGAACCAAGGCCATAACTTCCAGACTATGATTGGTAGTCGGGACCTGACCCCTGATTTGGCTGAGCTGTATAGCCTTACTAAGAACAGCACACACTTTAGTCTTGTGGTGCCGTACACTGCATCTGACGTCTCGTTTGAGGTAAACGGTATCCTATATGCTCTAATTTGCCACTTGTACAATTGGTTCCTTAGTAAATTCATTTGTGTTTCAGCTGTTGCAGTACTTTTCAGTTAAAGGGAGAGTCGATGTGCGTCTGTGGAAACTCGATGACAACTGGGAACTTGCTGACTTCTCTTTAGCCTGCAACTTCCCATTAACCACAACCGGTTAGCTTACATGTGCTTAACAGGAGTTAATTTAACACAAGAGAATTTTGAGCAAGAGCTAAGATCGCATTCTTGTTTCAGAATGTTATACCAATGGAACCATGACTGCAATGGCAGCAATGTGGAATCTGTCCCTAACCTGGTCCCCAGTCAGCTTACACTGAAGGATGCTTTTTGCAAGCCTGTGTTCAGAGATGGCCACTTTGCTTACTTCTCCTTCCATGTTGAGTCCTGTGGCACCACAAGAACTGTACGTTTTTCTCCAATTATTTCACATTAGTGGTCAAATTCATAACTAACTGTTCCTTCCTCATTAGTTCTCTGAAGACTTCATGCTTTATGAAAATGTGATTGTTATGCATCAGACTACAGACAAAGGACCATATGGCAGGAAGGCTCCCCAGATTCCTGAGTATATGTATGCAGAATATCACACCTTCACATTGCAGTTACAGTTTTTGATGCAGTTTATTTGACCTTTTTTTTCTCTCTACGCAAGTTGTTTCTTGTTAATATAAAATTGAAGAGACCGAGACTTTCACATTCCACACCAAGTTGACACTCAATGTACCTATTGCAGAGGCTGGCAAGGGCCATCTGATTGTCCAAATGAGACTAGTGCAGGGTAATATTGCACAACTACTGTACATTTGAAATATTCTGTAATTTTCCAAGGCTCCTTCTACTATTTTGATTTGTGTGTAGTGGTCCCCAAATTTACAGATTTGTCTTATGAGCAGTTCTATCAAGCTGAAGATGATCCAATAGTGAAGCATTTAAAAGATCCTCTATACTTTGAGGTGGAGCTGATGCAGTCTTACCCCCAGATTGAGCTGATTCTAGAGAAATGCTGGGCCAATCTACACCTGGACAGAACCTCACTGCCTAGCTGGGACATCATTGTGGACAGGTCAGACATCCCACAGAAATAAACATGGTTGTTTATGTGTGTTGCTAATTCCTTTCCTTCTCTGCCTAGCTGTGAGAACCTGGATGACCGCTACCTTACCGTGTTCTATCCAGTGTTTGCAGATTCCAGGGCCCGGGTCTCAACGCACATCAAACGTTTCTCAGTTAAATGTTCACCTTTACTAAGGATGGTGTGGTTCTTAAAGACCAGGTAGGTGACTGTTCTTTCATCTGCCATTGCCCTCCAAGATATGGCTTTAATCATGTACTTTCTCTGTAGACCTTTGTCCATTGTGATCCTGTACTTTGCGATACCAATTATCCAACTGGTGTCTGCAGTGGCCAGTGCACCAGCCCCACGTCCAAGTTCTCAAGACCGAAAGGCATTCCAAGGGGTAGGAATATTGGATCTGTGTTTCAGTATTAGTACTGTTGCCACCCTAACGGTCTGCTTTTATTGTAGGGAAAAGAAATGTGGACTCCTTCCAGCTTCCAACAAGAGAATTTTCCTCAGGACCAATTCTTCTTAAGAACCCTCAATGATGCAGCAAAAGCATACAGGTTGTCTGGCTGAACTCTCACTGGGAAGCTTGTCTATTGACACATCAATAGTTACAAGGACTATGATGTTCATCACTCAGACAGGTTGATGCAATTCCACAGCACACTGTAAATCTGAAAAGTGCTGAGTTGATGGAGATTCTTTGGGTACAGTGACTGAAACCGTGGTGTGCTCAAAACGTCCTCAGCAGAAAATGGTCTGCTCACATTTCTTTGAAAGTTGCGGATTGAATTTAACAGGACTTTGTTTTAGACAATCCCAGCAGCAATGGCAAAAATGCTTATTTGAGACTGTATGGAACCATATCAATGCCATTTTGGTCCATTATTAATCTGACAGAGCATATCCGTTTGTCCATTTTTAACTGTCAGCGTCTCTAGATAATCTAATCAAGATACTGTATAATTGTTTCCGCAAGAAAGTTTACTACTGCAACTTCTCTATCCTGTGTGAAATGTTCACAAGACCATATCCACTGCTTGAATCAGATCGTAAATGGTTTCTTGGGCAGAAATGACTTTACTTTAGCTGAAACCTTTCTCATGACCTAGGTTTGAACACGTCACCATTACTGTGCAAATCCTTAATCCTGGTTATATCTTCAGCCAAAAAAAAATTTGATGTCAGAGCTTCCAGGCTATTAAGTTAGCAAAAAATAGGTTCCTGGCAATACACTATGATTCTAACAGTATTGAAAAGGCACCCTGTTTTAGAGAAGCGAAATTAAGTTGCTTTTAACATGTCACAGAAAGAAAAGAGACGCTGTTGGTTCATTTCACTGTATTCTCTGAACAGGTCCCTTTATGGAAGGAAGAAACCCACATAAACTCTCTGCTGCCTATTAGATCATCATGGAGTGGGTCTGGCGCCTGCAACCTCTGCCCATAAATCTAGGAACTCTCGCTGAGCTTCATGGGTCGTTACCTAAATTAAAAAATACCAACTTAGATACCGCAACTATCCCACCATGAAGTTTTGATCACCCATTCACTCTAGCTTCATTGATTGGATGGCATGGACAGGGCAAAAGGCCTGATGAATACATTATTGACGTCTCACATAAGGGCAAAGCAACTGCTTCACTTCTGCATTACCATTCAGCGAACATACCACCTCACTGTATGAGCAAATACAACACTAATTACATGGATAACATTGTGTGTTAAAGGCAACAGGACCAGCACCTCCAGCTTGGCTGTAGCTCAACATTAATTTCCTCAAATAATGTGTATTTACATTGTACACACGAACATCTAAAAGGCATTCAAGCTGTTGTAAACTCAAGATAATGAATTTAATGCAGTAATAAATTGTGTAATTATTTAATGATAAAATGTCCTCTTGGGTTTCTAAGTGTCTTAACTCTCAACACACTGATGTGAAACCCACAACCGTGTAACTAATATGAACACTATAAAAACAGCTTCAATGAAAAAAGAGCTTCCTGACTCACTGGAGTCAGCAAACAAACAAATTATAGCAACCATCATAATTGCAGGCAAGACATGATCCTCAGAATAGGAAAAGTTCAATGAGAATTCAGCAGTGCAGTCAGGATTTTATTGGAGAAGCCAAGTTTCCCTCAACACAATTGTAATTTTAGAGACATTCTAGGTTTAGCTGCAGAATACATTTTAAACAGATCTGACGTCTTTCCACAACATTGTTCAGCTCTGAAGCGTTTCATAACTCTGTGCCCTTGCTGTAACTGAGAAGCTGGAAAATTTCCCTGCGGCATGGGAGAGGACAGGGAGTTTATTTGAGAGGGGCAATCAAACACCAATGTTCTTGAAAGCTTGTCACCGCTGAACAATAATCTTTCTCCTGACTTGCACCGTTTTTGCTGCTTACTTCCCCGTTGACCAATGATGACTTGCATTTATGTACAAAACCATGAAGGATATGGTGTTGACAAAGTCAAGTAGATGCCTGGTGGGCAGAGGGATTTGAGAGAACTGCAGCGGTAGAGGACATAATCTGTAAATGTCAAATGCGTTATACTAATTACGTTTACAGGCTCCATAGGGTGACTGCAGCCCAATTGTATAGCAATTCGAATGCAGCCTTTTGAAACAAAGTTAAATGACAATACATTTGTCTTAACCCTTTCGCAAGAATGCTAATCAAAATATATGTTGAATGCATTCAAATGGCTCTGCACTATGATGGAACGATTCACTTACGATTCTAAATATTGACCCTCAGAAATTAACTTGTAAGGGTAAGATTGGATTGATATTTCAAAACAACATGCTCTTTAAACAAAAAGTGACAAAAACGCTACTCAAACTACTGCAAGGAATTTCGAAAATAATAATTGTTGTACAGGCCCTCAATGAATTAAATGTGAAATTTAAAAAAATAAGGAAATCACACTGCATTCAATTGATTAAAGGGTTACTTTATGAAAAGTACAAAAACTTGCTTCTCATTTATTTTTCCTTACATTGGTTTATAGGGGTCCTGAAAGGTTGAGTGGGTTCAATTATTGTGCAAAAACCATACCCCTGAAACAGATGGTAGTAAAATAGCAATTATGGTAAAGTCCTCTGGCAGTGTTTTACAGTCCTAAAACACTTTATGAGTGCCTCAATCTTAGGTAAGCAAAGCATTCATAATTAGAGGTGGTAAATAACACACCTGCCTAATCTCAATCATGTAACTCAGTCACCGTTATGTTGTATTACAACTTCCCTTCTTTGAATACCTAAAACCTTTTCAAAATCCTGCCGAGTAGCTCCTGCTGCACAAACAGGAAATATCTTTTGTTGTTTGTGGGTGAACGGTAGCGTTCAAAAGAATGTATTATCACCATGCTTTGCCGACCTCCTAAGACCCACCTCTCTTCCTAGTTCCTCCTTTCCTCACTACTCATTTCCTTCAACTGAGTCGTTAGCAGGACTCTGAGTTTATGGCCTCTTTAAAAGCGTTGCTCTCCATTTCAGACCTTAATGTAAAAAGAGAATTTTACTCCATCACCTGAGCTCAGCTCAGCCTAACTCTCTGTTAGTTGTATTGGATCTGCAGGGTTGTTCGAAATAGATTAATGAATTCATATTGCATCTGGTAACTGAGATTTGCGGAGTAAGGGATATGCCACAAACCAATTCTTTCCTATTATGCTTCTGGTACCTTACGATCTTTGCATCTACCTGAAGGTAATATAAAGATGATAAATTGTATTTCACCTAATGTGTGCTTAGGTGCGCATGGCAAACTTTGCTACTTTGCCTGTCTCCTTGTCCAAATGTGACCACAGCGAGCAATGCCAAAACAGTAGGGAAAAGAACAACCTTGCAAATGTCTATGATGTAACCTCAGATAGCCTGTAATTACAGAATCCGTCTATGTAAGCATCAAAACTCCCACAGGAAGGGGTAGGGATGGAGCTTGAGTACAGTAATAAGTGCAGAAAGCAGTCCTGCTGTTTGGAGGCCCTGGAATCCACCTCACAAGGGGGGGATTATGGAGTTCACTGGGGACAGAGGACTGCCTCTTTATCTACCTCCTCTTAATTGGTGAGGATTCCTTGGCATGCATTTTATGTTTGACAATAGACCTGACCTAAGAGGCTGATGGAAACTGTCTTGCTGTACAAAATGAATAGATCAGTCATGCCCCATGGCCTAATTCAAGGACACAAGGTAAGATACGTTGTAATTTGCTTAAAGTTCAGTACCAATTTGATACATCTTTAAAATCCTTCCAAGTAATAAAATCAGAGAGCACAACTTTAACTCGATGAATCAGTAAAGGAACAAGAGATTTATAAAGGGCACATGTGACAATTGGTCACGTTAATAAATAATAATTGACGTGTGCAATAAAAGTGTGAGTTCAATCTGAGTCTACTAAAACTGAACAAGGTGAGGTCAGAATAAAATTGGACTAAAGTAACTATAGTTTATTTTTCACATTTGACCTCTGGCTGGAAAATGCATGTGCTTGAGAAAAAAAGTCACTGACTGCATAAAGTTGCAGTTTTGGCTGCATATGAACACAAAAAGTGTAACTGGACAAAATGTTGTACCAAATGCATTTTGACTTCTGTCCATTATGTTGCTATGAATCCAAAAACCTGCTATTCTTATTTCCTTACCTTAGAAAAAAAACACCTCATCTTTCACAGGAATGCAGTCAATTTACTATCCAGCACATTAAGATTTTTAAAAGCATCAACATAAACTGGCTGAATGCATCTGTGTGGGACTGGGCCATTATCTCAATGTGGGAAAAACCACTGGCTCTAAAGTTCCAACTGTGCTGTCTTGGACAGCGTCTGCAAGCAAGCCTTGATATACAGTAGTATATGAATGTGTTTTAATCATTCTGTTGACATGACATAGTTCTGCAAACTGTGCCACACCTGAGATGGTGGTCTTATGATAGCGTAACTTAATTAACAGTAGTATGTAATCTTGGCATTTTTCCAACCTAATGCGTTGAGATAGAACATACAAAGAAAACCTGAACACATGCACAAAGACACACTTCATTTCCCTGTTTTCACATTAATCTGTTTGCTGACCTTTTTCAAGTCGCCACCTTTGAAAGCTGCTAAAGCAATAACTCCCATTACAGCACACTAGGCAGTTTTTACATAATAATATTTCTTTCCTGTTCAGCGAGGAATACCACCTGTCTAAATGGACACACAGAGTTCAGCATGTGCATTATGGAGGATAGCATATTTGAGGTTTATATTACGATTGAGCGAATGCCACTTTAAAATCAAATGCCTTAACTAATGACATACACTCCTGCTGCTTACTTTGCTCAGTGAATAAACAAGAAAGGGAAGGAACACCCACATGTGTTATTGTAAAAGGAGGTCCACCTTGACTCCCGAGCGTTTTTTTAAATGCTGTGACTCTAAGGCAGAGACTATGGATTATAATGATCAATCTTAGTGCTATAGGGGCGTTATGCCTCTCAAAGGGGCTGCCCTCACAACGCTGTTTCTCATGGAACATTCATCAGGGTAAAAGCCCTGTCGACAGTGTCAGTTTTCTTGGCCACTTTATTTTAAGTTTATTAACAATGCCAATGACGGCGTTCCTTTTAAAAAAATGTTTTACATGTCAAGTCAATTGCTCTTTGGGCCAAGGGCCGTCTGTAAATACGCCTGTGCACATGCTGACAGCTGAAAAACGGCAGTTGTTTGTTTTATGCACAGGATCTATAGATGACTTTGTTGGAATTGAAGAGACGTGCCGTTCGGCATTGATTGGAATATAAATCAAAATGTTGACATCTGCAATGTATTCTCTGAATTGTTTTCCTCCCAGAGGAACCTTTGGCTCTGACTAAAATGTATTTAACGGAACTGTACCAAAATGTTATGCCCGTTTTTATCCCACTAATTTAATGCACCACAAATTCTAGTCAGCGGTGGATTTCTATGGTCTCAAGACAAGGCTCACAGTGAGAGCATATACACCATAGTCAATATATATAATCGAGCTGTAACTTAAAAGCAGGATGAATGACACCTCTGAGAACATGGCTGGTCGGAAAGGGGTTCCCTCTTTGTAAATCAAAGTTATCCATTTATTTCTAAAGTACTGTCCCTTGAGTTGAGTTGAGATTCCAATAAATCTATACCTGTAGAGGGGTTGTCGTCTCTGCCTGATTGCCCTGTCCTCTCAAGCCATCAGGCCGAGGAGATTTCCTTCTGATTCAGCATGACACAATGTCGATCTGTCCTTGGCGCTGAACCCCCTCAGAGATACATGGAGGCCCAAGTGTCCACTGACTCACATCCCACAGGACAATTCTGTGGAAACAACGGCACACTAAAAGAAACAAAATGTTTTCCTATTCGATAACAACAACAATGAAAATAGATCATATCTGTCAGATACCCGATAACTGAAATTACTGTTAAAAGATCAAAAGATCATCACAATTAGTCTTGGCAACAAAAAAAAGGCAGAGATAAATAACAAAAATAACTTCATATACTTGCCTTGAGTCAAATCAACCAAAGTAAACATAGTAATTTGGACAGTCAAAGTCACCTGCAGCTAATATTGGGTAGTTGAAATTATGCATCCTGACTGAACGCTTTATGTATCATAGATGCATTGGCATTAAAAACCGGTATTGAACGGTTCCAGGAAGAAACCGGCTGTACTTTCATTTTAGTATCCTTTGCTCAAAGCCACAGTTGGGGTTAATGATTTGGAACCAATAAATTTGAACATGGCAGAGGGATATTAAGTGTTGCCAAGGGCGTTCCATTGTCATTCTGCACTCCAGAGATGGTTCTTTCAAACGCAGACCGGTATCAATGTGCTGTGTCCAGAATCGATGTATGTTTAAAGAGCTACTGTTTGCATTTGTTGTGCATACTTTTTTCATCAGCACAAAATAATGTAGATTAAGCATTAATGGTGACTTTCCATGTGATGTGGCCACCTAGTGTTTACATTTAAATACTAACAATCCATACTCAATTACCAGGGAATTACTTAAGAGTAATAGCCTCATCTATGCAGCCTAGGCCTGCAGTCACTGGCAACTTTTCCTAGCATAACCTGACAGTTCATAGACGAGAAAAAATATGACCTCTTTGAAGTCCCTGTCGAGATATGGGACAATTTCCCACAATCCTGCCTATGGGAACAGCAGCTTGTTCAACCGAAGTTGATGACAGAGGACAGGAAATCAATATTACTCCTCATAATGAAAAATAGTAGCACAGAAAAGAAATAAGCAATCCTTGGGAACAACTTTTGCCATTTTAGATTATTAATTCTTCATGAATTTAAATCTAATGCTTGGTTACCCCTGTGGCCCCTTTAATACTACCAAAGCAAGCCAATTGGATTATATGTTGTTCACTTGTTGTTTTGTTCACAGTTGTATTATTCATGTTGCTGAAACAGAAAACTTTGGAAGTGCGAGGGCCTTAACTCTTTAGCGTACAACCCAATTATGATTTTAGTGGTTTTAGAACACGATTAAGAATGATAAACTGGTATAATTAACACACAATACTGTGTTGCTTTGCTAAATCAACAAATGAGACACTAAAGTCACAAATAAGAGACATATTTTATTTGCTTCATCATAATTTTTTTGCCAAACGCTAAGAGTAGGCATGCCAATATAATTGTCTACATAAAGACTTATAAATCTAGGCCTTCATATCAGTGCTCAAAACAGATGGGTGGCCACATTTCTCTCTATTTATTTAGGTTTACAAACGATGGATCCATATTGAAGGATATTCATGCGTTAGGACAAAATTTATTTTTCAAAAAAGAAAAGAAGAAAAGATCCGACCCTTCCTGCATTTCTTATACAGTAAGCTTGTACTTGTATTTGTTTAAATATATAAAGTTTCCAAACTCGTAGCAGGCAGACAAATGTAACCTTGCACTAAACGTGAACATACACATGCATCCCTGTTATTTTCTCCAGCAAGAAAAGGACACTAACATTTCCATGGCTAATTAATTCCTGTTGTGGAATCATAGTGGTCTATTGTTCTGCATAATGTTCTAAAGTAGAAAAAAATCCATAGTCACAGTGTTTGGATGTCATTTGTCCTGCTGGAAGGGAAGACAGATGTGAAGTTGATGATAGAAAGCGTTGCTTTATGAACTACTAAGTGCTTTGCCGTCTACCGAGCTTGTAGGGTTGCAGGAAGCTCATTTGGTTGCCCCATTTTCACAAGCATTTTTGCCATGCGCTTCTTCTATTTCCTGGAGGCTGGAGGCATCGGTCTCGTCCCCTCCACTGCTCTCACTGTTCCTTAACGGGATACCGCCCGTGAAAGGGTACAAAGTGTGGACATAAAGTTCCCTAATATTATAGTAAGGAAGATCTGGGCCTTCCCTGTCAGAGAGACATTGACCCTCTTCTATGGCTTTGTTTCTCTGGTAGTACTTGGAGAACTTGTTAAATATGATGGAGATGGGAAGGGCAACCACCAACAAGCCACAGATAATACATATAGTGGCCACTATTTTTCCAAGGAATGTCACTGGACAGGTGTCACCATAGCCAACTGTGGTCATTGTGATGGTGGCCCACCACCAGCCTACAGGTATTGTCCCAAGATCTGTGTTCTCTTCTTCTTTTTCAACAGCATATATGAGCACAGAGAAGATGGAAATGCCCACAGAAAGGAAGAGGAGGAGCAGGCCCACCTCATTGTAACTATGGCGGACGGTAGCACCCAGCGCACGCAGCCCCACAGAGTGGCGAGCCAGCTTAAGGATCCGGAACACCCTCATCAGGCGCAGGACTTGCACCACCTTCCCCATGTTCTCAAGGTTCTCGTTTTCCTCTGCATTCTCCTCACCCACCGTCTCAAACGCTAGAGTGGCGTAAAAAGGCAAGATGGAGGCAACATCAATGATGTTTAATGGGTTCCCTAAGAACTTCCTGGGGGAAGGTGCTACAACTAATCTGAGGATGAACTCAGCGGAGAAACAGACAATGCAGACCACCTCCAAGATAGCCAGGACGGGGTCCTCGATGGGCTTCTCGTTGTCGTCCACCTGCTGAAACTCAGGCATGCTGTGCACACACATGGCAACAATGGAGATCAGCACCACACAGAGAGACGCCACAGCAATGACCTTTGAGGTTCGCGAGTAACCAGGGTCTTCTAGTGTTAACCACACACAGCTCCTTGCCTGTCCACACCAGGCACCTTTAAATTTGACCAAGTCCTTATCCAAGGCAGAGAGCTCCTCAAAGGAGGAGTCAAAGCTGGGTGGCTGCTGGTCATCGCTCCTGATATCCCAGTCCCTATCCTCAATGTACTCCTTCCTCTCCTGGAACCAGTTGCTACAACAGGAGCTTAGATGGAGCTCCTGGATGCCCCAGTATTCAATCTCCTGGCTGAAGGAAAAGACACACAGCTCTTCCATCATGTGGATGCGCCCTGTATTGTAGAAGTTGAGCACACTGAGGAAGACACGTGGGTTCCGGTCAAAGTAGTACTCCTGGTCGGCAGAGTTGTAATCGTCACAGAGCTCCAGGATGGCCTCTTCATTTTGGCAGCAAAGCAGACGGCCCAGACGCATATGTGGGAAGCGGAGCAACGTGTCCTTGTTGACGCGGTGCTGCACCCCTCCCACGTTGAGGTGAACCTGCTCCTCCTCGCTGCCCCGTCTGTGGAGGATTTGTCCATACGCCATGGTGTTGATGATCCATAGAGTGCATAGGCATGGAGATGGTGACAACCACAAACGGTGTGTGCTAGGCGTTGATAGATTTTACAGATGACTGAGCTTAAGGTTTCATCTATGGGGGAAATAAATCACATGGAGTTAGAAAAATCAGAAGTCGAAGTCTATTGTATTTTATATATATATATATATATATATATATAT
>JAVQIZ010013384.1:0-23445 GCA_036023535.2 Galaxias brevipinnis | reverse complement strand
ATTGCTCCTCCTGGATCTGAGGTTCGACAATCGGTCGGATTCTTCTTTCCAACACCCTGGCATAAGCTTTCCCAGGTAGGCAGCCGGCCACCTAATAATACTAATGATTACAATAGTTGACCGACTGTACCAGCCTGCCACCTAATAATAATTCTAACGATTACAATAGTTGCCCGGCTGTACCAGGACATAGTGTGATACGGGATCCTTTTGAAAGTTTATATTCCTTCCATCCTCTTTAACGATTTCTTTTGATTCTGTCCTCCTTTGCTATCCTTGCTTTCTTACTTCCTACCTTTTTTGTCTACAATCGTTCTTTCTGCCTGTCCCCCGTCCTTTCTACCCCTGCAGAAGCACATGTTGAAGGAGGGCAAAGGGCGCATGCTGCAGGCCATCAGCCCCAGACAGAGCCCCAACAGCAGCCCCACCCGCGAGGAGCGATCCCCCTCACCGAGCTTCCGCCTCCCCTTTTTCAACAAGACCTCTCCCCCGCCCTCCCCCCCGTCCCACCACAGCGCTGCCCGGGGCTACCCCATCAGCGAGGACGATGACGAAGACGACGAAGATTAAACGATTTCTCATGGTCTACTTTCATCCGGCCATCGACCTCTTTGACCTGTTGGTTGGGCTGTAGGATGGCTCACTGACGAGAAGCAGACGTTTTATGGAGCAACTGCCTGCTCACAAACCAACCGTTTGTTTTCCATTGAACCTTTAGCCTAACTCACCTGTCCTGTTCTATAAACCTCACCTTGCTTTCTTTTCTTTTTTTTAAATGAGTTATCCATTTTAAAACGTGGACTGTTCATTGTAACAACAGCCAGTCTCATTTTATTTTCTTCAACGGCTGCTGTTGCATTTTTAAACCACGTTTTGTTTGTTCTTTTGAATCAGGGTCAGTTTGAAGTAACCACTAGTCACGGGGGTTGCCGTCACCATACTGTTATTTAGTTACTTTGATTTGTCCGTTTCCGCATTGTACACGTGTTGCCTGCCTTTATAGGAATATCTGCAGGTTTGGTATGCTATATATACTTCCCTTTAGCAAGTGTTTATAGGAGTACAGTAGATTTGTTTTTGTTTAACTGTGAATTAGGTGGAGAGCTCACTATATTGTATGTCAATGGAGAAAAGCCTGTTGAGTTATGATGTGCTGTTTAATTCATCAGATATGGATGCAGGTATTTAGAGCAATCAAAATTCATCTTATCAGGTTATTTAAAATGCTAATATCCCTAGATCTGGCCATTGTTCCAGCTTTTAATGATAATTTGAACAGAGCTGGTTTAATAGCTCATAAAAAGGATTTTGGCAAAAAGATTTTAAAGCACGATGTTACTGCTGTAATGTTAATAAAAAACAAACAAAGAGTATCATTGAATATAGCAACTGGACAAAATACAGGATCATTTTTAAACCCGATTAAATGCTCCATGACCTGGTTCAACATTGAACAAACTTGAGTTTGTAAGAGTTTCAATTTGGCTGAAATGTTTTCTGCTGACGCGTGTGTGCATGTACAACAGAGAAAGAGAGAACATGACTTCAGGCTCTAAGATAAGCATGTTAGAGATGTTGATTATGTCTTCCATTGAGTGATATTGGGTTCATGACCCTTTTATTTGCACATAATAGTTTCTGAAATATGTAATGTTCAGTAATCTGACAGGGTTGTGACAGTAGTTCATGAGTAATGGCCAGCATTAAACTCTCATTTGGTTCCTGATCAGGAGTGTGTACATATTGTCTGATGAGAGTTATATCAAAATGTTAAACTGGACTGGACTGCCCCCCCCCCTAGGTAAATTGGTCTCTTGTAAGAAACCATTTAATTCTTTATATGTTTTATCCCTGTTACGTTTCTTTGTCTATTTTATGGCCTTTCTTTGATCTGAAAGAATGTGAATAGTTCAGTTGGAGCTACCCTTTGGTCTCATTCATGTGTTTCATTTATTTGGAGCGGGCCTACAGGGCCGCAGTATTGATATTACCCCTAGTCTTTCTTTCTGTGACTGGGAGGTCTGTTTCCTACAATAAGGATGTAAACCTCCCCATGGCTTAACCTACTATGTCAGTGGTCCCACATAAATGTAAAATTTCCCAAAGAATTTGTAAAAAATGTTGTTATTTTAATCAACCTTGCGCACACTTGTCAGCTGACAAATGCAAATGAAAATTGTCTTGCTTGCATGAGTAACGGGTTCATGCATCATCAGTGTTATAATTATCGTCTTGCAACTGCAAGAATTGTGAGAAAAGTTTAAATAAATACTTTAGCATAGCTAGCCTATGAGACCCCAGTCTAAAATTGTTTGTGGTACACCTTGTACCAGGCTGTAGATGTTCTGCTTATGTCTATCCAGTCTTTAATCAGATGACTTTTAAATCGGATGACTGAGATAACGAGCGCTATGTTTTGGCCATGGCAGGTCCGTCTCTTTGTAGACAAAGTATGTATTACATTTCATTTATAGTCTAGTGTTATTTTAAACATTAGTATTTGCAACCATGGTATATTGCCTACATACATTTTGGTGTTGTCCATAAAATTCAACAAGAGTGAATAGATTTTTTTCAAGTTTGTCCCCAAATTTATTCATGAGTCAAATGCCCAGAGAGGCACTTCTCTCCAGATATTGTTGTAAGAATACCTCAATGTGTGGGAAGCAAATTATAATCTGCTGTCTACACCAGATGCAAATGTAAAAGCAACAAAGTTTTAGTCATTATTATTTCACTGTTAGGGTTACTGTTAGGTCCTGAATGTGCAGGTCTACGAAACCAATGAACAAATATAAAAATTAAAAAAATGTTAATCAAAACAACTTCCGTTTCCTTGTGCAATGCGATCGATCTGTTTAGTACGCTAGTTTTGTCCAGAAACTGCCACAAGCTTGGCAATAGAGCGTCTTGTTTTTCTGAACCGGGACAGTCTGTCATTGCAATTGCCTGATAACGATCAAATAAACCTTGGAATGCTTTCAAATGAGATGGAGAAAAGTAACCTTACCTGATGAAAATTGTTCTTTGGGCCTCGGGTTTTGTTTCATGGCGAGTCAAGCAGCAGCTTAGATTGCCCAAGGCACTGCTGATCCGGCACAATACTCTTCATACAGACAGGCAATGATTCAAATGTATTATTTATTGAAGCGTCTGTGGGTTAGAGAAGTGCTACACAAATAAAATGTATCATCAAAAGGATAGAAAATAGAAATAGATGTTGTGACATTGAGACTGTTTTGAAATCCATTTGAAGAGTTATTCAGACAAACGGTTCACAGAGAAATCAGTCAGAGAGACAACAGAGGACCATCTGGGTTGGTTACATGATCTGATTTTATTGGACAGGACGGTTACTGGGGCTACAAACATGAAGTAGACACAGGACAAGGCGACCACCAGAGGAAAACCTCACCATACAGATAGGCTCTTTGCAGATGAAAGTCAATGGTCAAGACGCTTTTTGCTGTAGTGTACGCACGTCTATCACCCTATTTTTCCAGAATTGAAAATGCATTAAAACACAGTCTGAATGCGCAGACCAGGCATCACTTGAGTCTCATGTAGTTCTGACAAGTCTTCAGTTCAGAGAGACTTAACATTTGTAGCACTGGGACTGCTTAGTGAGACTGGATAAACCAAAATAGACATCTCGAATGCCACCGTCCACAGTGGAGAGCTGCAAATGCCCAAGTTCTTCCCAGCTGAACTTCCCTCATGTGCTTTGAGAATGAGGATAGATTCAAAAACAGGGAAGGAAACATTGCAGATAGACTATTATTCCTCAAATACATCCCCAAAACAACAAAACACAAACCACCATTTCAGAATCAAAAAAGGTACAATCAAAAATGAATAAGCCCAGACGCAGCAGTTCTGCTGAAAAAAAGGAAGAACTACACACACAGATACTCGTAGCAAAGCCGGACATCTTTCATACACCAGCTATAGCTCTTATGCAGGGACACTCGGTATAGGTGGCGCCATCTCTTTGTAAACTGACGATTGAAGAACAGTAACGCTAGAAATCCCAGCATGGACCCTTTGATATCTCCCACTGGGTTCTCGCCTTGCCACGCATCTACTCTTTCTACTACAGGACCAGGTGGTCTACAAGTTACTCATACTACAAGATACGATGGTTCACATATTTTGCATATATCTGTGCGTTATGCCATACTCTTTTTCTATGTTTTAAATTCATTTCCCAACATTTAGGGAGGGTGACAGAAATATAGGAAATGTGAATAAGGATGGAAGGGGGAAAGAGAGGATGAGAGAAGTTGGGGCAGAGAAGAAAAAAGGATGTCATGTGTGGAGAGGAGAGGTTTAGATATGCTGCCCCTCCATTAGGATGAATGGCTCTCTACCGGGCTAACATTAGCAGCGAGTCTCGTAGATGCCACTGCGGCCGATGTAGCGCACCCATTTGATCACGTCGTGGTCACTGTAGTTCAGCTTGGACTCAAACACCTTCAAGTAGCGCACCTTCAGACCAGAGGGAGCAAACGGAACCTGAGGAAGGTCAAAGAAAAAGGTTTTGTGGTGTCGGTCAAATTGGGAGACCGAAACGATTGGTGACAATGAGTACAAACACAATAGGATAATTTTCTTTTTAGCTTCAGTAAGTGAACAGTGTAAATGAGCGAAAAACAAAAGGCAGACAAACGGCATGTGGATGTCTGCACACACAAGATGTTTATACAGGAGTGAACAAGTGGGTCAAAAGCCGAATGTTTATAAGCCATCCAGGTTGCTTGTGTGTATGTGACAAAGGGAATTATTTTCGAAATCTTACTTCAAAGTTCATAGAGATGGGTGGGCGAGCCCACTTCTTCTTATCGTTGGTTGGCAGCAACTCGATCTCAGCACTGATTTGAGACTCCTTCATCCCTGCCATGCGCTTGATCCTACACACACAAGCACGCACGCACGCACACACACACACAACAGAGTAGACAAAATGTAAATTCCTGAGAGAAAAAGCATTGTACTGACAAGACAGATCATGGGCGAAGCAATGGGATATGATCATTAGCATAACCCTAAAATTGATAGTTCTGTGTACTCACTTCCAGACAATGGCGTTCTCACTGGCCTTGTACTTGGCCTTTCCCTTCATACAGATCACCTGCACACCACTGGTGTTGAGAGGAGTGGGAATGCGAACCTGAGGAGCAAGAAAATCACATGGTAAAGATCCGAAATGAACAGAACCAAAACCAGAAAGTGAACGGACGTGTGTAACTCAGACAGGACTGTCCTTGGCTGTTTTATGTCATTAGAGTAATGGAAAAGGACCACTCTATTGCGAACATCTAACAGGCAAAACTGTTGCTTCACTGTATAAAAAATAAACAGATGCTGTCTGTGTCTGATAAAGCAAATATTAAAGTATTTATTATATATAGTACAAAACAAGTCAGACAGAATGAAAATCACCTCAATCTTCTGGGCCAGCAGCGAGGGTTTGAAGTTGGACTTGATGACCACCTTGACTTCCAGCTTGGTGCGTCCCACCTCCCTCACCAGAGGAATGACTCGGAAAGGCAGGATGATGTCCTTAGTGGTACGGTACCTGCAGGGACACAGGCAGGATGCAGAAATAAAATAACACGCTGGGGGGGAATGGAAACTATTTTTCCACTGCTACACTGGGTGGTCCCGATACAATTTGGTGGAAAATAAATAAATGTTCACTGCTACCAAGTATCCTGAATGAATAAATGCATAAATAAACGTCCTCCTTTTTCAGGAACAGAAGTGGCGCGCGAGGAAGAGGACGACACAGCGATTGACTGACCTCATGAGCTCATATTCACCGTCAGGGGGAATGAAGCTGATGCTGCGCTCCGAGTCAAACTTGCTGAGGCGCACGCACTGGTGGAAGGTGCAGTCATCAATGGCTATGGACTGCTTCCCGCTGGTACTGTAGAGAGAAGAACGGGGAGCAAGAGAGAGCGAACGAGAGTGTGCGCGCGAGAGAGAGAGAGAGAAAGAGAGAGAGAGAGAGAGAGAGAAAGAAGGAAAAGAGAACAAAAAAGGGAAAGGAGGACAAAAAGATAAAGAAGGGGTGATAGGAGAACAGAGATACAGAAGGATAAGAGAGCAGAGAGACATGAGCATCCAAACCCAACACCTCGGTATAGAGTGTACCAGGTTCACACACTGAAAACAAACAATTACGACACCAATCACTTCTAATCACTAAGACCACTCACACGGTACAACAAGATACTTCTAAAAAAGGTACTCCAGGCACATCTGTCAGCCAATGCAGACTGAACAACATCCCTCTGTGGTTTGAGTGTTGCAGGTAGGATTGTGGGGTAAAGCTATGATAAACAAACATTCACATATATCTAAAAAGAACAGTCATTAAGTGACCCACTAAAGATTTGAGGAGCTAAGTTTTATTTTATGAACAAAAATTCAGAAAACAGTCAAACATAAAAAAAAAGGTAAAACATTTTATAGCTAAATTTAAATTTGGTTTAGGTTGAAACTAAGTAGCCTCCTCAAATGCTTAGAGAAACTGTCGGCAGCACATGAAACATTTAGACAAGACAACGTGGGTTATGGTGGCAAGGCCAGACAACCATACAGTACCTTCCTCCCCCTAAATCACTGAGGTACAGCACAGAGAAAGAGAGGGGGAGAGGAAGGAGAGACGCGTCGTCGAAAGGAAAGAAAAAAAAGAAAACAAATAAACGGTAAGCCTTCGTAACAAGGCTTGACACAGTTACACTTAGATCAGGGAAGGACAAGACAGGTTGAATTCCCCAATTGATGAAGTGGGGACAACTACTACTATATTAGCAGTAGGGTATCGATAGTCAGAAAGCACAAAATAATAGCTCTTTAAGTATCTGACTTCCCCATATTCTACAATACAGTGTTATTTCTAGCGCAGGGACAAAATTTTTAATTCTCCGGCTAATTAGCTAACTGTTCCACTGCCTGGGTCCTGTTCAATAATCCACGATAGGCCCTCACATCAGTCACTCACCTCTTCCCTGCGTCCTCGGTAGTTCCGCCCTTTCCCTGTTTGTCAATGACAATCTTGTCGTTCATACCGAATTTACACTCGGGCATTCCGCTCAGGTAGCTCTTCATCACCACGCGACCAGAGACGTGGGCGCTCAGCACCTGGCCTGCATGGACGCGACACACAACAAGAGTCAGAAACCTTACCGGTCAACTCAGAATACACCTTAAATACACCATGTAGAATAAAAAGGACGAATAGAACGGCTGGATATTAAGATGGACCGAAACCAAAGCACAGTAAGTGAAAGCTAAAGCTCTTGCTTCCCACAGGGCAGAGAGACATAGGAGATCAGCAGGGGTCTCGTCTCCACCTTGTGGCGACATGAGCAGGTTGACACTCTCCAGCACGTCCAGGAAGAGCTCATTGCGGCGATACTTGATTCCCTCCCGACGCCAGCCAATTTGGCCCGTCACCTGACTAGTGATCTGAGACTGCTCCTCCTTTGTCTGAGAACAAAGAGGAGGAACAAAAGGAGAAAGAGGAAAAAAAGGGAGTAAAGAAAGAGGTGGATGAATTCAAATGATAGGGTGCTGCTCAGGCAGCCAGCCGCTGGTTAGAGCTGACGCAATATGCTTATTTAAAACCATGTGTTTCCAAAACGGAGTTATTTTATTACCTGGTGCTGTAGCCATGCCATTTCCATAACCACAGCGAGCAAAGAGAAAGAACAGGAAAATAATCATGCTTATTGAATATGGAATATAACCACAGAAGAAAATAAATATAGGAACTGAATAACCAGGGACTGAATGAATAACATTATTTTCTTCTTCTAGGAATATCAAACAGGAAATGATACAATGAGAGTATATTGTGCTTCCTGACCTGTCCTTTGATGCCCTGTTGGGTGATGAAGGTCTTCAGCGCCCCAGTCTCAGAGTTCTGAGGGTAGCCAAAGTCCAGGATCTCTGTACAAACAGACAGACAACATGAGATAAGCTGGAACGGGTACAGGATACCACAAAGCCAGAGGAAGAACAGTGTGTTGACAGCACACACACACGCGCACACGCACACGATTTAATTGAACATGCAGAGCCACAAATATAGACACAGAGAGGATATAAAAACAAAGCTAAGATCAACCGAGTGACAACCACTCAAACCTACCGTCCAGCAGCTCGTAGATGAGCACAAAGTTGTTCTTGATGTTCTCCTCACTGATCTTGCCGAAGTAGGCAGACATGACGTCGCACATCTTGTAGAGGAACTCGAACACCATGGCGGCGTTGACATTCTGCTTGGTGACGGCCGCCAGCCAGATGTTGGAGCGCTTGACGTGGAAGAAGCTGGTGCGGGCAATGTTGGTCACGGGCGAGCGCACCTGCTGCCGGGCATGGATGACGTTGACGCGGAATGCATCCACCGCGTTACGCCTGTGCAAAGGGTGGAACAAAGTAAGAGAGTAAGTTTTATGTCAGTGTTACAATAATAACAACCGCATTCTGACCGGGAGATAAGTGCAGCTACCGCATGGCGTCTGTACTAATCATTAAATCCCAATCTGATAAACCTAAGAGAGGCTGCCCATAACAGCCTAAACAACTACTCAAAGCAGCATTCGGTTAAGGGGAGGTGTGTGTGTGTGTGTGTGTGTCTCCTTAAGCGTGAATAGAGCAGAAAAGCTAACACATTCTAGTTCCGAGAGCAGTGCTAACAAAGGTTCTTTATTGAAACCTGTCCTTCTCTCAAACCAAAGTGTCTCCAGGGATTGTTCATTGAGGTGTGCGCCATGCAGACATAAAATCAATAGTTCCAGCTACTCTCAGTTGCAGACATATATATACCTGGTTTTGGCCTTGATTAGCCTCAGTTGAGTCTGCTATGGAAACCGAAAGTCTGATTGTATGACCCACGAAAGCCTTAATACAGTCTTTCAGGAGGACAGTACTTAATTTTCCCTTATGATCCCGCATAAGACATTGACACAATCGACAATCTTCACAAAACAGTAGCCTTCGCTAAAGACATCTAGGCACCAAATAATGTTCTTCCGATAAGGCTTTAATAACTTTCTCTGGATTAAGGTTAGACGATATGTAATAACCTCAGGTTAAAACCAAGTGTTTGTTTTGTTTAATTTAAGGAGATTGTCCCATTTATTGGGAAGGGTCTCTAAACAGACCTGTGAGTTTCTCAACAACAGGGTTTTATTGAAAGGATGCAGCCTACACACATGAAGATGCACCTTTTTTCCCAACACAGGAAATGTATGAACTCCAAACAGAACCATCTGTCACATTATGCCTATGAAGAGTGTCCCATCTTTAAAAAGATAAAATGGCGTAAGAAAAAAAAAAAAAATAACGAGCAAAGTTGTCAAACTCCATTCCATGCTAGATTTTGCGGAATGGTTTGTAGGGTTTCTGAATGCTTGTGTCGTCAGGGTCGACAGTGGATGGCTGCAGTAGCTGGGCTGGTACTTTAATTCGACACAGGAGCTTCATGTGACATGCTTTGCTGACCATCAGGATTCGGGAAGTTGCTTTAAGTTCAAAGGTCATGCATTTTTGGGAGTGGCTGATTGGTTGCCATGAAAGGGGGAGTCATGCTTGATAGGCTGGAGCATTGCTTACCTATTCCTACAGTGGCCAAGATGAGGAGATAGAAGAAAATACATGGTACACAAGGATAAAGAGAGGGAGAAGGATGACGTACAGGATATAGGACAGACAAAAATGTACACAGACATTTTCGAGCATGTACACACAGCGAGTAACATGGTTTTAAAGACGGCATTCAATGGCTAGGACCATGGTAGTTTCATGTGTGGCATCATGTTGGAGAAAACAACTTTGAAGTGATCTTAATCTATGCAATACATAAGGCTTCAACCACTGCAGTAACGGCCTCGCTTTGGCATACCATACATTTGACATTGAATGTAATACAGTTGGATTTATCGTTTACAGGTGACTTTAGAAAAGCCCCTAGTTAGGAGCCCAAAACCTCTTGACTGTATTCTTCAAAAACAACAACGTGACTACAAGAGAAATGTTGTTACCAAAGCTGTACAGAAAAAAATCCAAATAAATACAAAGTGTGGTGGGAGAAGGAGTGAATCGAAGAATACCCTGAAGGAAGGCCTATTACGTAGTCAATGACACTATGGGGGCTGAATGTGATGTTGTCAAATCCTACAACGGTCCTCCAAGCATATAGTGTTAGATTGTTGGGTGGCAATAGAAAATGTCAAATGTCTCACTGTTAGCTATACAAAATATGTCTCGCATTATGCTGAAAGATCCTCACGGCTAGGTAGAAAGTCTGTTAAAGTGAACTGGGTTACATTTCTGGGTTGTAGGCAATAATGTCAGATTTACCAACTATCCTAGACAATTATTTCAGCATTGGCAAAGATGAAGTCTTAAACAGTTTGTAATATCAGCCATGTTTGCCTAAAACACCACCAACAGACAATAGAGAAATGGCTCCTCTATCCACTTGATTACAGGTTTTTAAAAGTAGCCTATACAAAAGAGAGATAATTACAATTTACAATGAGTAGAAGGCTGAGAAATGGATGAAAATGGCTGATTATTCACAACTTTCCAAGACCCCCCCCCTTTCCAAGACTTCCAAGAAGCCCCCCCACCCCACCCAAACCTCTCCAAACGTAAAGAAAATAAAGAACCTGTATCCTTTAGAGAATCATTACCCTATCTCCATTTTCTAAATGGCACAGGGACCTCATCATCACATTGCCATCCGCATTTGCTCACTTCCAAGTCATCCTGTAGGAGAGTTAACTCATTGTGACCATTAGGTTCCTACTACTCTGAGACATGTGAATATACACAACGTAGTTGTGACATACCCTATGTCATCACGATAGACGCGAGAGATTAGGACCTCCCCTTTGTGGTTGTAGATGAACAGTCCTCCGATCATTGTGGCTGTCCTCAGTCCCAACTGGCCATGGTGAAATCAACCTCCACCTGATAGGGAACAGATAGGAAGGGTGGAAGAGGAAGGAGAGATAGTCCAACCGTGAGTGCTGACCCAGATAGTATGGAGGACCGTTTGCAATTTCTTTTCTCAGACAGTGCCAACTGAACACAACCCACAGCTGTGCCATTGTGATGACTGCAGCTTTGTGAAATGACACACACACACAGACACTCACACAACCACCCACTCACGGGCAAATTCTGTCTTCCTGTCCTCCACTTCCACACAAACCAACATTAATGGTGGATCTAGCGACATTCAGTGTGCAATACAAAGTCATAACTATTTGACATTTGCATGAGAATCAACACGCTGGGATATATAAGTGAGAATGAACGCTAGAATCTTGAATTATTTGAAATCATACAATGTTTTTTCTCTTTCATTTGCCAGACCATTTATATGACGAATCAACATTCACGAGACTAAGTATCAGGAACACTGTTCTATGGAATGAAGGGTGTCATGACAGGCATACTTTTCTGTGCGTGTCTACATACCGCGGGCAGACAACTAGCCCAACAACAACACCCTGATTATCGGCAGTAAGGATTATCTCCCTCTCCACGATTCAGCCTCAACAGACAAGTCGTGACCCAAGAACGGTGCACGAATACAGCTTTTCATGTTAGCGGGATAATCGCTCCTTCATGGCCTTGGTTAAGATGTCTGCCAAGCCGGGCCATTTCGAAAAATTCATGCCTATTTAATATTCTCATTTAAGTCTAGAAACGGGTTTGCTAAATATATAGACCACCTTCCACGCCAGTAGAGGCCTGGCCTTCAGCAACTTGATAAGAGATTGAAATGTACCGTTACCAAGGCAGAGACAGCTAGCTAGCAGATGCCTCTGCTAGCACCGATAAAACCACTTTACTCTTTGACTAGCTAGAACTGCTCGTGCTAGCTAGCTTTCTCTCGAGGTTGGCTGGACCGCTAGCAGAACCGGAATAGCCTGCTGGCTACAATATCATTTCAGCGTTTGTCGTTAACATGGTTTTTACTTATACAACAATCTCACCCCGGTATGTCAAAACAGCCGACTTGTCTTTCCTTTTATCTTAGTGTGTGTTAAGGTCCACTAGAATTGTAGATCTCACACCCGCAACACAGGTCTACCCCCCAGCTTCCCCCTCCTCTTCCTCAGCGCACTGTCAGCTGACTACAGTCATTACTCAGAAATGTTCCGGTAAAGCGAAAAGGCGCGGCCAAAAGAGCAGGCCGATGTTTTTAACGCCGCTCCCTAGCGGCCCTGAGTCTCGGCCTTCTGTGGTGTGCGTTATGTCATTGATTTTTCTAAAACAATACTGCATTTTTTAATATTTTCCCCAGTTTTTCTAAATAAAAGTAGCAGGTTCTTCCTAAGCTGTGGGTGGGGGTTATTCAATTAACAGGATATGTTCATGGTGGCCAACCTAGCCTGATCACACGCACACATTGGTGGACCACATTTCCTACTCTAACTTGGTTAATGACTATTTACATGGTTCATTCATCACAAAATGCACAAGCAACACAGTAAAGTCATAAAACTATATTTATAAATAAAAAGTAATTTTCTCAGTAAAAGAGTAGTGTGAAAGACATGGTAAGAAACTTTTTTCCACTATACATTATCGCAAGACAGAATGAAATGTCTCTGGTTAACAGAATAAAACTTTAAATTACTTTTGAAGCTGGATGCTCAGGTTTAGTGTTTTCTATTTATGAACAGACATGAAATAAAAGTAGGCATCATACAGAAAAGGGATTCAATTATTTTAGACTACATACATTTTTTTTTACATTTCTCTAATTTTGATAAGTCAAGCAAACATAAAAAAAAGTCTGTATAAAGGTTAACAGTTAGTTCTCTGTTCAGCCCATTTCTGCAAGCTTTAATTTCCTTTTTTGACACACGATTTGTGAGAGGTTACTTTTGAGAAAAAAAAGAATTAAAGGAAAGGATGAACAAAAAAAGAGAAGCTGCACAACATCCTTGTCTAAAAGCACTGAGCTGCTCCAGAGATTCTGCATGCTTCCTATCCTTTTGTCCCAACATAAGCCCTTCCCCCAGGAAGGGAAACAGAGAAAGGCGCTTTGGTTCCATCTGGGAGGGGTTTCTTCACTGAAGAAAGTATGGCCACTACAATCGGAACAGACTAGCAAGTAAGGGGAAAGTACCGACCAGCCAAGCCGGGGCTTGATTCCATTCCAATTCTAGAAAGGCAAAAACATTGGAATAAAGCCCGACCATGACTTTCAGACTTCCTTTTGCCTTGTGCGTCTGCCCTTCGTTCTCAGCACTAAACAAAGAAATCCCAAACTGCCATTCTGAATCACATAACGTCGACAAAAAACTCTCCGGTGTTTCCCACTGCCATACGCAGGGACTGGCGGGAGGCTGTGAGCTCGGGGGGTGCAGTGGCCAGCTCTCGGCCGGGCGGGGCCCCGGGGGCCGCGGTGGGAAGGTGTGGTGGCTGAGGGGGTAGACCTGGGGGACCATAGAGGATACCTGGCCCGTAGGACAGGGAGAGGGAGTGAGCGCTGCGGTGGCTGAGGGAGCTGCGGACGCTCCGCTCGCTGGGGGCCCTGTGGCTGCGATGCTCCGTTTCGCTGCCACCACTGCCGCTTCCACCGGCGCGACCTTCGGTCTTACTGCAGTTGGAACCGCTGCTGCCTGTAGTAAAAAAAACGAGAGAAAGAGGGAGACAGTTAAAAGAGATCGATGTGTTTCAGATGCCATGGGGGCCGAGTAATGATCCTACCTGAAAGTGAGTTTAACTCCCAAACATAAAAAACCCCACATTGTGACATTTACTTTGGCTTTGAGAATTTAGTGAAGTTAATACTCTTACAAAGTGAATGGGCCATAAAAGAACAATTTGAAAAATAACCACCCAGCATTTTTATAGACTGTTTTAAAATTAGATAAAATTATTTTTAACAGTGTAAAACAACAAATATTATTTAAAAAATAAAAAACATTTTGTTTTACTTTTACCATAGTAACTGAAGAAGATTACAATAAAAAAAAGAATTGCCAATTGAGCTTTAATGATTTTCACCACTGAAAACATTAAACTTATTCACCAAACAATTTAATATTCAACTCTATTTAAGATATATTAGTACAGTTACCTACCTGGATACAAAACTTTGTGATTGCGTTCAACAGCGAATTTACAAACAACTCCTAAGACTTTGACAACTGTAAAGTCAAGGGGGGGCTAAAATAGCGACCTCCAGGCCAGACTTACCACTGTGCTGACTGCCCGCGCTACCTGGCCCAACACCAGGGAAGCCCTGTTGCATATCATGGCCAGGCTGGGGGTTGTAGGGGTGAGGGATGGGGAACTGATAGGGCATGGTCATGGGCCATGGGGCTGCCCCGGGGTGGGGAAGAGGGGGCAGGATGTCCTGGTCTGAGGCACCGCCGCTTGAGCCGTCGTGGTCGTGCAGGGAGAGGTGAGTCATATCTGAGACAGTTGAGTACAGAGAAAGAAAAAGGCAGTTCAAATATGATGCTTCTTTAAATAAATAAAAAAAGCCTTTTTAAGACGAATACTATTGGCGAAATCTACAAAAAGATTCAGGGGATATAAAGAAAGACATTGTGTCTTTTAGTTTTTAAAGCATTGAAATTAAGATTTTCAGCCTTGAACACCCAACGAGTTTCACTTACTGCCACAGAGGTCTCCAAAGATGTAGTAGCACTGTTCGGAGAAGGTAATCTTGTTGACGGTGTGGCGGATGAAGCCGGCCTTCAACAGGTTGCTGGCGTATTTCCTGGCCTCTCGGCGGTCCGAGAAACCCTCAACGTGATGGAAGAGCCAGTCCACCACGTCAGACCCTGCAGAGTCACACACACTTATCATTCATCTCTTGATCTTATGTTCTGTAAAGTAAGACTATCCAAATGTCTATATAATATTGCATCACTGTAATTTCCTCTGTCTAGCACGTTATTCATAGCCATACAGCACAAGGGGAAAGAGGAGAATGGTGATCAGGTACTATAATTAGCTGAGCGTACCGATGAAGGCGTTGGCGATGGTGATCTTCAGCCACATCCTGTCGCGTACCTCCAGCCCGGACTCTGGGGAGGCCATGGCCTTGGCAACTGTTGCCATCTCGCTGTGGATGGACAGGTGGAAATCGTCGAATCCTGTGAGAAGGAGAAGCAGAGGCAGAAACATTAAGTTTTACCTTACAGCTTTCTACCGTGGTCTCAGTCTAATTTGAAATGTAAAATCTTACAGAACAGATCATGTGAATCGCCACAGGGGAGAAGTAAAGTACAGGAAACCCAGAGGCTGGCGGAAATATTTTTCAGGAATATAGATAGGACGTTTGTGGCAGTTTAGACAGTGAACAGGCATGATATCAGGTGGAACATTTTGACATACGGCCCTTCTAACATGGCCTGTAAAAATATGCTGATTTACATGGTGATCTAAAGTGACTTCCTATGTTCAGGCACAGCGTGGCGGTCTAGGGGGCTGCCACTCACGTTCAGTCTCAGGGATGGAGCTGCTGATGGAGGAGCTGGTGGAGGTGACTGTGCTCATGGAGGGGCTCATGCCATAGGCCGGGTACACCCCTGTCATGGCTGCAGTGTGGGAAACCCACGCAGCAGGGTCGATGGGCCGGATCGGCTCACCTGGAAAGAGAACAGGGGGAGGGGGAAGCAGAGTGATTGAGCAGGGCTTTCACAAATTGAAGCCTACATGTAATAATAATAATTCATTTTATTTAGTTTTTAGTGCTTTTCTCAAGACTCACAAATTGGTCAAATAATTACACAGAACGAACAAGGACCGATAGGTATCAAACACAACACTCAGCCCAAGTGATACCACGGCAGCCGATTTGCACCAGACTTGCTCACCCAACATATTGTGACGGACTTGCTCACACTCATAGGACACACAGACCGACTCCAGGTGAATTGGCAGTGACCGGTAAGGCACTGGTGGGAGAATGAAGCATGTTTTTTGATGGTGGGAGGAAACCGGAGTACCTGGAGGAAACCCACACAAACACGGGGAGAACATGCAAACTCCACCCAGAAAGGCCATTGGGTCAGGTGGGGTAAGAATTAGTCTAGTAAGAATTGTATATGCTAGTTTTATATCATATATTCATTTTATATGTTGTATATATCCTGAATGATTTTTATAGTTCTTTTCCAGTAGGGTGTGCACTTCAGCGGAATACAGTGACAACGTGAAGGCCGTGCAAAACACACCCCCTCATCCCACACAATAGAAAACAAAAGCAATGTAAGCCTCCACACAATCATGACAGAGCACGCACACAGCCAAGCAATTTGTGACTGACACTTCGATTCGGAACCATGGACAATTATTAGATTGGCAAAGTGGCCTAATACATATATAGGCTATGTGCACATTTAAATGAGTAATTACCATGTAGGTAAATGTAAAGATTGACTGGTAATACTGCATAATGACTTTTCCCACATTAACCTTACAAAACAGCGTTAAATGATATTGTAAAGTTCCCATGCATAACTTACCCTTGAATTTGATGATGCTTGGCTTTTCTGCACCAAATTAAGCTCTGGGTTAGGTCTACCATTGCCCTGCCTTGGTTTTTAAATTAAAAAAAATGCCCCCCCCCCCCCCCCAAAAAAAGGCCCACCCATTTATAAGGGAGATATAATTGGTCAATTTGACTGTCATTTTAAATTAGAAGCTAGGCCTTCTGCCCGCCAAAAATTGAGCTGAAAGCATAACATTTTCTTCCCAGCAACTGCAGAGGCAGCAAAATACTGATAGGTAGAAAAAGGGGCTCGCCTTGCAGATGTAAATGTGAACGCACAATAATGCGCCCCTCTCGATGGGATGTCAGATCTCAAAAGTGTGTGTGTGTGTGTGTGTGTGTGTGTGTGTTAGAGCAGCACACAGCTTTAGAGGTGATTTAGGGAAGCACACACTGTGTTAGAGGTGATTTAGGGCAGTACACACTGTGTTAGAGGTGATTTTGGGCAGCACACACTGTATTAGATGTGATTTATGGCAGTACACACTGTGTTAGAGGTGATTTTGGGCAGCATACACTGTGTTAGAGGTGATTTAGGGCAGTACACACTGTTAGAGGTGATTTTGGGCAGCATACACTGTGTTAGAGGTGATTTAGGGCAGTACACACTGTGTTAGAGGTGATTTAGGGCAGCACAAACTGTTATCACATAAGGGTTAGCCAAACGAAATTGGAACTGAGCGAATGGCCGTGGAAGTACAGTATAGTCCAGCATCAAAGTTCCTATAGGCAGTTATCTGTAGGAGGTGATTTTGGCGACCCCTACCATTTGCTTGGTGTAATTAGTTTTCCCTAACCGTTGCAAAGAAAAACGTGCAGGATGCTCGTTGGCACTGCTTATCGCTAGCACGATCAGCAACTATACTTCAAGTATGGGCATCGCTTCCTGATTTAGTGACGCACTTCCATGTGCCATAAAGCAATTTGTCACAGTTTTGCGGGAGATTGTTCCCAGTTGCAGACAAAATTAGTATTATTAATAATAATACTAATAATAATACATTTAATTTCAAGACACTCACCGTCACCTTACAGTGTATATTACAATTACAATATACAATATAAATGAAAATGAAATATAAAATAAAAGTAATTCAGCAACATAGTGACAATACAAAAGGGAGTGTAGGATAGGAAACAACAGTGGAAACCATTGTTGCACATTAGTGAAAACACTGATATACAAGGGGAGACACAGTACAAGGGAGCAATTAAAGTGAGTAGGCCAATTTGAATAAATGAGTTTTTAGTTGATGACTTGTAGACTTGAAGGATGATAAAGTGTCACACTGTCGGATAAGTGGGGGAAGGCAGTTCCAGAGCCTGGGTGCAGAACAGCTGAAAGCCCTAGCACCCATGGTGCTGAGGCGTGAGGGGGGAATGGTCAGAAGACCAGACGATGAGGAGCGCAGGGAACGTGAGGGGTTATAGTCGTGGAGGAGGTCAGATATATATGTTGGGGCCAGATTATGGAGGGCTTTGAAGGTGAGTGAGCAGGAGAGTTTGAATTGAATGCGGTATTGAACAGGGAGCCAGTGTAGTTGGATGAGAGTTGGGGTGATGTGGTCACCGGTCTTGGTGTGAGTGAGGATACGAGCAGCCGAATTCTGGACTATTTGTAGCCAGTTTAGTAGCTTGGTGGAGAAGCCTGAAAAAACAGCATTGCAATAATCAATCCGTCAGGATACAAATGCGTAGACCAGGACTGGATTGAGACAGGGACGGGCGAAGTCTTACTATGTTCCGGAGGTGAAAGAATGCGGTCCGAGTTATGGAGTTGATATGAGGGGCAAAGGAGAGAGTGTTGTCGAGAATAACTCAGAGGCTCTTGACTTGGGAGGAGATGGGTACAGGGAAGCCATCGATCCATCGGCTTTGGATCCAACTAGCAGGGCCTCCATATTACTGCCGTTGAGCTTCAGAAAGTTCTGACTCATCCAGCTCTTGATGTCTTGAAGAGATCTGGTCTGAACCTCGATTTGTTTTCATTCACCATAGACATTGCAATGTAATTACAAGAAATTAAAGTCCAGCATTAAATGATTAACTAAACGGGATTAAATCAGTCAAAAGCAGATTGGTGAGAAACAGCACAAATTAAAAATAATCCGTCAATTGTCTGTTCCATTCCACTAATTAATATTTTCTAGTCTTTTATTATTTTTCCTTTATTTTACCAGGTTAGTCTTGTTGAGATTCAGAATGTCTTTTGCCAGAGAGACCAGGTCAAAAAAGCAGCACATAAAACGTTTCACACAAATGAACATAAAACAAGACATTCTGCAAAAACATGAGCATATAAATATAAATGAAATCCATAAAAATTCTAAAAGATTCTGAAGGCCAATAGACTTTGTCATAATTTGTCACCCTGGTTTAACATCTTGAGACTGTTACGTCATCCCATTAATATGTTAATTAAGGCGTAAGGGTTTACTGATCGTGTTTGTCTCAGCTGAATATTGTCTAGAAATGTAAACCAATGTCAGAGGGTAGGCGGATCATTTTAGATCCACTGTGAATATCTCTGTCCCTATATATTTTCTGTCTCTGATAGTGTTTTGGATACTTGTTAGCGTTGGTAATGCTGAACACGGCATCTGATGAGAAGCTCTGCTACCCAGCTTCAAATGTATCAAGTATCAGGGCACAGTATAGTGTAGGGGCTCAATGCTGTCTCTATGTGGTGTTTGGATTTAACATACCGGTTAACATTGTGGGGAACTCTGTTGTCATCCTGAGTATTAGTCATTTTAAACAGCTGCACAGCCCTACTAATTCACTGGTCATGTCTTTAGCTGTAGTAGATTTGCTTGTGGGTGTAACTATTGTTCCCTTCAGCATGACACGGACAGTACAAGGCTGCTGGTTCTTGGGAGACACATTCTGCCTGTTCCACTCCAGCACTGATATGTTTCTGACTTCCACCTCCATTTTCCACCTAGTCTGCATTGCTGTGGACCGCTATGAGGCTGTGTGTAATCCACTGCGCTACACCAACAACATCCCCATGTCTGTGGCTTGGCACATGGTGTTAGCCTGCTGGGTATTGGCTGCTCTCCACTCCTATGGCCTAATATATTCTAAGGCCAATATGGCAGGGTTAGAGGAATATTTAGAATCTGTGTATTGTTTAGGCAGCTGTAACTTATTATATAATGCCCTTTGGGTAGCTATTGATGCCTTGCTATTCTTTTTTTTGCCGTGCACTGCAATAGTCGGCTTGTACACCAAAATATTTCTGGTGGCTAAGCAACATGTGAAAAAGATTGAAGACATTAATCCATTTGTTAATGAGACAGGAAGGCTATCTAAACGTTCAGAGCACAAAGCAGCTAGGACACTGGGCATTGTAGTGGGGGTATTTATATTTTGTTGGATGCCTTTCTTTCTTAGCTCCCTGATTGATTCCTTCACAGATTTAAGCTCACCTGCAGTCCTCTTTGAGGTATTTGTCTGGTTGGCTTACTTTAACTCCACCATGAATCCAATTATCTACGCTCTGTTTTACCCATGGTTCAGGGTTTGCTTTCGACTCATTTTAACACAAAAAATATTCAATCACAGTTCTTCAGATACTAATTTATTCTTTATTTGATTGGAATGTGGAATGTTTTCACAAATTGTATAGATGTCTACTCTTGTGTGAACAGTTCAGGTTTACTTAACAAGTTACAGTATAGTATACAGTACAATATATTTAGAGTCTACCAGTTTTTTGTATAGCAACAACCATCTACTATTCACATTTGGCTTTTGCATGTATTATCAGTACAATTAAACTATCATATCACTGTGTAAGGTGCAAAATTATGAGTGAAGGCAATGTCAGAGCAAAAACCCAGCATTTTACTGGGCCCTTAAACAGAGTATGGGCTCCCAGAGGCGTCATGCAGCTAGTTTTTTTGAGGGGGCACAGTTTCACAACTCCATTTACTATATGCCGCTTTCGCGTATATCAGGGCTAGAAATCACGTTTTTTTAGTAATGGCAGAAGTTTGCTACCAGTTTTGAAACGCACTTCACCAATGCCTTTTTTGTTGATATGCAACCAAGAAATCTGAGATTGTTAAACTATTTTTTCATCAGTGGAGCTGTTTGTGTCTTTAATTTTTTTGTCCCGTCTTTAGATTTTTGGTGGCCAGCTGAAAAAAGTGACATTGACATGTGCTGCGCTTTGGGGAAAAAGTTTACTATTTTCAAAAGACCCGATTCGTACTGCTTTGAAAAAGGAGCACGCCAGTTACCTCTTTACAATGGTGAAAAGGCACTTGAAGTGGTATAAACATCAATGAACACGCCCCCTAAACTGGATTTTACAGTGAGAAAATTGGTTGGCCAGCAAGATTATGCTACTATTGCTACCGCTAATTTCGAGGCCTGGCAAATATACATAATACGATGGATTTGATTTAAAATAATTGAGGGGGCACGTGCCCCCTCTGTGTGAATCGGCACGACGCCTCTGTGGGCTCCACTAAACAATAAGGAAACTAAACTAAACAAAAATATTTCATAGTATCTGCTGTAGCTGGGGGGTGACCTGGTGGCTGATCAGGCTAAGGCCCTTCGCTGCAAGTCTCCCCATCTCTCTCTCCCACGTTTCCTGTCTATGTACGGTCCTGGCAAATAATTCAGGAATGCCTCCCAAAAGATATCTTTTAAAAAAAAAGCATACTGTAGCTGATTATGAAAATATTGGGGACTGCAAGGCATTTTTATCACCCTAGTTGTAATAATTTAAACTTATTTCTGAATGTAATTGAGGTCACAGGCATAATTTGTTGGTATGTAAAAAAAAAAAAGTATTTGTTGAAGCGTCTCTGGATTTTAGAAAAGCGCTATCTAAATAGAATGTACTTTTGTCATGTTGCAATCATTTTTAATAGCTTGTGAAAATGCTTAAATTAAATTACTATATTTACAATAGATACTACAATAAATAAGTAATTGAACAAGTTTGATTTTTAAATATATAATTAGTTAAACTGCAAGTAATCAAATTAGTTTTACATAATTTTGTTTTGATGTCTGAAGCTCCTATACTTTTAATGGGGTTAAGCCTCTAGGGGTTAGAAACTAAGAACAGTCTGGTAGTGAGATGACTAATGAGTTCCCAGTCCAGGTGGCTGTGAAAAGAGCAGATGATATCTTTATTCTTTACAGCATGACGACAGTTCACAGGAACCGAACCAAAACACCAAAGTCACACCTCTAATTGGTAGTGTTGTTGCATCAGACTTTAGATAACAAACATCTTGATATGAAAAGATCTCTTGAAGATTCCTCTAAGTTTTTAGTGTTCATGCATAGTGACACTTTCTGAATGACAAGCTGTCTTATTTGATTACACATTTTATTTGATTTATGCTTCCTTTTTTCTATATTACAAAAGTGATTATCAAAGCATCCCATCACTTGCTACTGTATGTCTGAAGAGGACAAACTTCTTTAAAATACGGTTTGTTTTATGAAACAAAAGAAAATGGCACTAGCCATTGCTAAAAGAAGTTGTGATAGTGATGCACTCCATTGACTACCTATCCATTGGTTTCCTCTTACAAACTATTCAAGTTGAATTAACTATTTGCAAGTAGCTTTTGAAAAAAGCATCTCCTCAATGATTGTAAATGAGCACTTTCTACGGCCTTAAAATTTTTCCATTGCCTAAATATTTATTGGACAGTCTCTTAAGGCCTGAGCTGTAAATGAGACAGGGGTTTTAAGTACTGTGTGGTCAGATGAGGGTTTATAACTATAGAGCAAATTGAGCAATGTCAGATTCTGTCACATAGGCTGCATCACTTTAGACTGCTATGAGGCTGTGTGTAATCCACTGCATTACACCAACAACATCTTTATGGTCATCATATCTTTATAGTATTTACCTTATATATTAACCCGTTACAATATCTCATTCTCCTGTGTTTAGGCTTGTTTGGTTTTTACTTGATTTTAATTCAGTGTTATATCTATTACCATGTTAGTGTCTTTGGGTCTTCACAGCTTTGAAAAGCACTTTTAAATAAAATGCAGTAGTAGTATTATAATCTGCAGCTCTTGAGTACAACAGGCCTTCAAATCAGATCCATGTGAAGGGACAAGACACCTTTCTGTCAGTAAATAAACACAAAATAGAAATGTTAGAAATGCTATTGTTAGACAACCAAAAATTATGCTTAACTGAACTTTTTAAACACAAAATAGAAATGTTAGAAATGCTATTGTTAGACAACCAAAAATTATGCTAAACTGAACTTTTTAAGATTGGATCAACATATAGAGTTAAAACTAGAAAAGGTGAAGCAGCGTTTAGCTACTGCACCTCAAATAGCTGGTACCAGTGGCGTGTACAGAACATTTTAAGTGGGGGGGCCAAGAGGGACACAGGCCAAAGCCGTGCTGCATGTGAAAGGAAATTACCATATTTAGATTTGATAACATTGTTCTCCAGGAAATGAGCTTTACAGAGATGTGCTACACTATATTGGTTTGTTAAACTATGCAGAATGAAAACGTCACTCAAACAGGCTAACACTTGATTTGTGGATTTGTATATTTGTGGAGGCAAGTCCCAAAATACTGTATAATACACATATTTTAGTGTAGTTTAATATTTGTACAATTTCAGTGTTATACATTTATACAATACATGCTATAGAAGCAAAATAACAAAATCTGAAAATGAAAGAGTGGATCTCAAAATGTCATTTTTGCCTACCATGTCTCGTCTTAAGGATGTAACGCTTGCTGGTGCTAAATTAACTAATTCTGAGTTTCTGACTCGAATATAAGTTTGATTTTCTAGGCCCCTCTTTAACTTGGCCTGGGTCCCTCTTGGGCCTGTGTCCCTCTTGGCCCCCCCCCCCCCCACTTAAAATGTCCTGTACACGCCA
>JAVQIZ010013377.1:0-16256 GCA_036023535.2 Galaxias brevipinnis | reverse complement strand
CCTGTCACCATCCCTCACCCCTCTCCCCTGTCCCCTGTCACCGTCCCTCACCAGCCACTCCAAACAAGGCCAGCCCAGCAGCAGCAGGGGGCATCACACCTTAATATGTATTTATGCATCTTTCAGCCCATCACCCACTCACTCATGTTAATAACGCAAATTTAATCAAAGTTTGGAGAGACTGAGGAAATAATATGAATAACACTTCATTATGTATTGTACTATTTTAAACTGCACTGAATGTATGCCTATAACATTTCTAATAATTCATTTCTTATTTTGTTTCTTTTTTTTTATAGCGCTTTCTGACACCCAAAGATGCTTGTTTATGTGTATTCATTGTTGACGTCTTTGTCCGGTTGTCTCAATGACCTACAGATACTTAATATCCTCACCGACAGTTATGGATGAAGATTCAGTTAATCTGATGCACAGAATGTGGCTTTGACTTTCCAAAGGTTAAATTAATTTGATAACTGTCTCGATAAAAAGGTTTTTGTACTCACACCAAGCTGTTGTCCTCTGTTTGTGGATTTTTTGTGTGTGTTTGTGTGTGTAATGTGTCTGTGCATGTGTGGTTGCGGCTGTGAGGGTGGCTTGTTATGTGTGTGTGTGTGTGTGTGTGTGTGTCCTTTTCAAGTGTGACCACCTGTCTTTTGTTTGTAGATAAATAAATAAGTGTGTGTGGGGACCAGCTGTCTGTGGCAGTATCTGTACGGCGAGGTCAAGGGCTTCCACCGCTGGCCTCTGGACGACTGGACACTTACAACCTCCCCTGTAACTTCTCTCCAATCAACACTCACAACAACACACGGCTCAAGGGGAAGAAGAAAAAAAATCTCTTGTTTCCTCCCCTTACCAGTCTTTATACTACATCATTCAATATATGATGATATTTGAAAAACAAAAACAAATCTTGTCTTTTTTTTTTTTTTGCTCTTATGTGCTGAAATTGTAGCTGTATTACAACTGCATTTGAATAAGTGTCCAAGGTGTTTTATACCGTGGATTCATTTACTACTTTGAGGCGTTTATAAGTCCAAAAATAAACGCACAATAGATGCCTTACAATGAGCCAAGCTTTGATTAAGCTCTGGGCTGGAATGTTCTGTTGCATCATGACAGCGGTGACTCCAGGCTAACAGTTAGCCAGCCTGCCAGCCAGCCAGCCAGCCAGTCAGCCAGCCAGCCAGCCCGCCAGCCAGTCAGCCAGCCAGCCAGACAGGCCCACATTCAGAGGCTAAGCTAAATCACATGGTCCATACCCTCTCTGGGACCAGAGGTTGGTCAGCCAGTGTTCACATACTGTCACAGAGTCTATTTCTAGACCACACATAACAACAACCTGGGTACATATAACTTTGGTTTGCTGACTGGAGGTGCTTTTTTTTTCTAAAGTCACTTGAATATTATTTTTAATCAATGTTCTCCAGACCGATGGCCAGCCTACCTATCAGTTGACCCAACAGTTGATCTGTTCCCACACCGATAACAGTCTGTTTTCACCTAGGACTGTACCTGGGTGATCTGCAGGCTGATGTTAGTTTGTTACAGGTGTAAACCGGCGGTCATATTTACACTTAGACCACTGCTCCAGAGGGCCCCTGTATTTACAGTGTGTGCCAGGAGTGGAGGGCTGAGGGCTCAGGGACCCGGACCAGCTCTTATCCTGGGAGAATGAGGTGCCGGGGGCTGTTTGGCCTGTTTTTTATCAATGATCTGGGGAGGAGGACATTGTTTCCTTTGTGCTGCGGCTGGCTGGCCAGCGCCTCTGCGTCGTCGAGGTTTCTGCATAAAGTGAGTCGCGAGGAGCAAAGGGGGCTAGACAATAGGCCGGCTGAGCTACTACACACACACACACACAGACAAACGCACACACTGACACGCACACACATATACGCACACACAGACACATACACACACACACACACACACACACACACACACACATACACGCACACACACAGACACATACACACACACGTACACACACACACACACACACACACACACAATAGATGGGAGGGATGAGGTTGGGGCCAGGCTCAGGGGGCAAGAGCTGGAAGGAAGGGGGGCGGGGTGTCACGGGCAGGAGTGTTTCCCAGAGAGGGTGGTCTGTGCTGGGGTGAATCTAGGCTGTGTTGGGCTGGGGGGATGGTGGTGGTGGTAGAGCTGGTGGATTCATGTGAACCCCCCCAGTTGGAACAGAGCAGCTGGATTTCTGTCTTATGTGCGGTGGGGGAAGTCTGAACTTCTCTAACGAGGAATGACTGCGGGGGGTTGGCATGGCGACCAACGATTCGACACGCCGCTCTTTCCCACTGCAGGTTAAAGTTTACTTAACATTTTGCGTGTTTCCTCAGACACAACAGCATTTTGTGACATCTCTTGAATCAGACTCTGAAGTGGCTCTGTCATCGAGCGGCTTATAGTTTCAAAGTTTACTTACATTTTGTGACTTCTCTTGAATCTGTTATTTTTCCGTTTATAAGAACTTTTGACGTTTCATAAAATAGGATGTCTAAGGTACCTCTTGTGACAGCAGCAGTGTGAACAGAGGCTGTGCCCTTGAGTAGCTTATGGTTTCAATAGGCCTGTATAGGGACGATCGGGCCCACAGTGACAGCAGCAGTGTGGACAGAGGCTGTGCCCTTGAGTAGCTTATGGTTTCAATAGGCCTGTATAGGGAGCGTTTGGGCCCACAGTGGTACTGTGTTTTCCCTGTACACACTCCTCCCTATCGCTCTGCCCACACACACTCCTCACAACTGGCTGCAACACTCGGGTTAACCAACTCGCTGACTGATTTCTGCTGGCTGCACACAACAATGACAGCTTTCCCTTTGAAACACTCACAAGGTCATCTGGGGAATTTTGAATTCCTTCTGTCTTACGATGTTAATTTTACATTTTGCTGCTTGGGTCAAAGAGACGTAAATCTTTGCACATGATTTATGCGTGCGTTTTGGTAGAATAAGAACACTGAAACACTTTGGTAACAAAAGTCTACTTGTTTAGTTTCACATGATAGTGCAATCCAAGTCAAATAATAGCACACACAAAGAGAGAGAGAGAAAGAGTGACAGAAGGGGTTTCCTTTTAATTCTATGCATAATCTCAAAAAAAGAGTTAAATCAAGATTGTCACATCTTCACAGCACACACACGCCAGCCCACTCAGGAAGCACACAAAATAATGATGCACCTACAATTACAGATCAAAGTAAAACGAGACCTTCCGATCTAAACAGTTCAACTCAGCATGAGATTGTCCACTACTCTACAGCACTAACACTGAAGCAAAAGATTGCTATAAAATATACCTTTATTATTAAAAAAATTATATTAATTTCTAATGGCACTTCTACAAATTCTATTAAAAAGATTTTCATTGACATTTATAAGCATTTTTTTTTTTTCATTTTACAAATCGAAATTGTGAGACAATCAAACGATGCACAAGAAACAATTCAATAAATATTTCTCATGATGATTATACATAATTTCACAGTCTTAACCTGCAGAGGAGAAAGTTCCAGTATCAATTTAATTCTATATTCAGTTTCAAATATGAAAATCGTACAGCACATTTTTCCAAACATAACCCTGCAATCAGAGGCAGCACTAGGAGTTATGCTTTCATAAGTTTCACATTTGATATGATCTACAGTAGATATAGTCTAACAAGAGCCAAACTAAACAAAATGCTCGTCTAGACTTCTAAACATGACTAAATTAGGTGAAGCACAAATGTTTCAAGGCGTTTAACTGATTCAGTTTGAGCAAAATATAAAATTCTGCTCTAACAGCACAATAAATTAAAGGCTTCATTCTTTATTTTGAGAATGCTTTTCATTTAATATAAAGATTGTGCCAGTGTTAAGATGTTGTGTATAGGATAGATTGACAAAATCACCTCTAGCTGTTGTTTTAGTGTCTCCAAGGCACATTCTGAGGTCCTTATAGGTCTCATTACAACTGAGTTTTTTAATCAACAGTTTTTCCAATTTCCACACATGTATGTGTATACACAAAGGAGAATCATCCCATTCAACTGTATTATATATCCAACCCCCCCTACCCTTAATAAAATTACTTAAACTACATTCCTGTGTGTTCTGATTGAACTTCAACACAATATTATTATCGCAACGCAACAGCTTTGCTTATCAAAAAACACAGCAATTGAAGAAATGGAACTGGAACTATTTAATTACATTATTGTGTAGCCTTGTTACTGAAATGGATAATGATATGATAATTCGCATTGCATTTGATGATATTCAATGAATTTATAAACAGCGTTCAGTTTTCGGCATTCGCCATAACTATGCCAAAACTAATTTGATTGCAAAAGTTGAGATCAGGCTTTTTTTTTTCTTTTTTTGTTCTTTCATAACACTAGTTTATCAATAAAGAAAATGTATATTATTAAATGTAAATTAAATTATTATTAGGTTGATTCGTTGTATTCTCTATTACACAGAGCAACAACGGAGCACCTTATCTGCTGCATTCTGGGAAAGGGGGCGGGGCCGTGATGCCTCCAGACAATGCACCTGTTTGCCCTCGCACAGGTCTGCCTTCTCTGGATACATCTCTGGCATTCCAGTGGCTCCGTTCCAAACAGAAAGGAGTAAGGAGACACTCCCACTGCTTGTTCCCTACAGCTAGGAGACCGAGGCACAACGTTCCCTTGAGGAGAAACATGGGCTGAGGGGAACAATGGCTGTATTGTAGCTGTGTGGAGGCCTGTAGGTAGCCCACAGCGGATCAGTGTGCTAGTGCATGGGAGCGACTGCTTCCTCTATCGAGGTCTATGGGTTCTGTTAGGAGGGGTGCGGATGGGCCTAGCGGGCTCTGAATATGGGGCAGAAACCAACCAATAAGCCTACGAAAACAGAAGATATCCGGAACGCAGGTGACTGTGGCCTAAGTTGCTTTTCTTTCTGACCTTTCTTGTGTTCTAACACAGAAACAACAGTTTGATAAATAGAATATATATTTACAATAAATATACAAATAGTAAGAAATAGCAGCCTAGGCAATATCAGTGATGAAACTATATGCATGGTAAAAAAACAAAAACAAAAAAAGAACAAGTGCTTCTCTATGTTCAGAGTTACATTTCTTAAACTCACTGTGTCAAGAGTTTCTGTGTAAGATATATTAAACACACACATGTATTACAGTAACTGGATTTGCACTTAGAAAGAGGAGCAAGCAGCTCCCGTATGAATGAGACAGTACCGTGACAGCAAGGCAAGAATGGAGGCACCCAGAACCAAGTCAAACTAATAAATAATAACTCTTTATCAAGTCTTCTCAGGACAGATTATTAAACAAATACCTTGGAGTTATAGTGCTACTCCCATTAAAAGAGTGAATTCCTAGAGTGCTGTAGTGAAAAAGAAATAAAAAGTAAATGGAAACCAAATTGTTCTTTCATTTAGCCTAGGCATTCTGTTTACAATCAGTTGCACTTCACACGTTCCTTCATCAGTAGTATCTCACACACAGCACTGTGAATTTGATCAACACCAAAGTAAAAATTTATATAATTTTTTAAACCTCCAGTTAAAGAAAGAAATAATAACTCAGTAGATTGTACGGTGAAAGACATCCACGGTATTTCATGTAGCACAGAGACATAAAAGAACTACAATACCCTCCATCCTTCTCCATATCGTGTTAACCAAAAGAGGCAATGATTTCTCAACTCTCCCTCACTTTAACATTGTTGCCAAAAGCAGGAAATAGGCAGCCCACATAGTGAAACTGTTTGTTCTCAATCAATAGATGCTTAACAACATGTATTTTAATTTGAAAACAGTTTGATTTATATGTATTGACAGTCTGATTAGTGACACTAATTAACCAGGATTTCCTGTGTAAAGGGTGCCTGTGCTGCTGATATTTCCTGGTATTTTTGGCCAAAGTGAACAGAGTTATTTAGATAAGGCCTTTTGATGCATTGTTCTAAGAAGGCGAGAGATTTCGTATGCCTTTTAAAAAAAAAACATTTTTTAAGTAGTATTGTGTGCAGTACGTTTGAAGCACTAGCTGCAATCTCTATGCTCTCTCATGATCCCATTGTTTTGCCCAAAGGAGTCTAGATCCTGAACCGAAGATGTGATCAACATGAAGGACATTTCCTCTGTCTCCCTGTTCCTCTAAGGAGATTAAAACCCAAGCCCTTGAAATCGCTCGTCTGTTATGTGTTCAAAGCTTAAAGAGAAGAAAACATGTCTGATTTCATTACAACCAAAACAAGAACTCTACAAATAAGAAATATTACAACTTATTTCCAGTAGATAAACTTCCTATGAAGACTTTCTATCCTAAATGAGATATCCATTTAGTGTAAAATATTACTATATCTAAAGTTCATCACGCAATCTCAAACTGGAAAAGGACTCAGTTGATAGAGGCTCTATTGATTTGTGATAAAAGTATTTTTTTTATATATATAATTCTTCACATTGTAAGGAGTTTTCATTTCATGTCAAAAATCATAATAGGTGGCATATTTTCTTGTGGAATACATCTCATTTAGGAACAAAAGTCTCAATATATTATTGCAGCCTTTGCTATATTTAATTCATTAAGGAGTTGCACTAATAAATAATAAGAGTTACAAATCATATATTGCTGTGCTTGGACGGCATTGTTCACCTTATTTGCACTAATAAAGTTCCTCCAGTCAAAAGGATTGTATTATCATAGTTAAGTTAATCAGAAGAAAATGCACAAATGAAACATTCCAACAGCACTAGATTCTATTTGTCACAAGATGGACATTTCCAAGAGAGACATTTCCCGAGGGCATTGCCTGCTCTGTTTCCCTTCCTCTTCTTTCAGCTGGTTCCATCCCAGTAAAGACAGTGTACCTCTATACTCACCCACAACCAACCAACCATCATCACCATCATCATCATCATCGTCGTCGTCGTCATGACAATGCGGCTCGCGGGACACATAACATTCAAATCTACTCCAAAGTCGCACTATTTCAAGTAACTACATTCTAAAAAGTGAAATGCCACGTGGTAGAATTCCAAAAAAAGAAAATGATGTCTTGGACATAAATGTATGTTGTTTATTAGTAGAGAAACCTGTGGCCAGTGGTAGTAACTAGTCTTGACTTCTGACCAGCCAACTGACCGGCCAACTGACCGGCCAACTGACCAGCCAACTGACCAGCCAACTGACCGCTGGCGGCGGGCGGAGTCGCCGCTTTTATTACCCGATGGCCAGAGTTTTGACGAGGCCGCAGTGGAACTTGCGGATGTGCCGGTAGAGGTCGCCGGACTGCGTGAAGCGCCGCTCGCACCACTTACAGGCGTGCGGCTTCTCCCGGGTGTGCACCACGGCGTGCCGGCTCAGGTTGTGGGAGTACTGGAAGCTCTTTCCGCACTGGCCGCACGTGTACGGCTTCTCCCCCGAGTGCGTGCGCTCGTGCCGTTTGAGCGTGTACATGCAGGAGAAGGTCTTCCCGCACTGGGAGCACGTGGGGACCGATCCGTCCGGAGAAAGCTTGGAGCGCGCCCCGTCCTTCTCCCGGAAGTGTGAGCTGAGGTGCAGCTGCAGCACGGGGGGGCTGGGGAAAACCTTGCTGCACAGCGGACACACACACACCTGTTGTCCCGGCGGGAGGAGCACGCCGCTGGAAGTGGATATGTCCGAGGAAGCCAAGTCGTCCTCCTCCTCCTCATCCTCGCTGTCCCCTAGCAGACGGCCCCTCCTCTCAGCCCCCTCCCCGTCATCCTCCATCAGGTCCTCGTCCTGCGGGAGCAGGGTGGGGGGGGCGGTGGCGGTGTTGCCGGGGAAGAGGGCAGCGAACCCTGTCACCATGGAGCCTCTGGCTCTATTCCCAAAGCGCTGGCTCTCGGGGCTGCGTGGCTCACTGTCCTCGCGCTCTGACAGCGAGTCGTGTTCCTCTTTAACAAGTGGCTCCGGGGCCGGCTGCTGCCTGTCGAGGGCCAGCTGGCCTGACACGCGGGCGGCCTGCTGGGCCGCCCGGCTACACACGGGCTTGAAAGACAAATCCAGAGCGCAGTCCATGTCGTCCGAGGCGCGGGACCTCTGGGACTGCGCTAGCAAGGAAACACTGACATCAGCTTTTGTTTTTCCAGCTGTTGGCGGGCTGGCCTCGCCCTCTGCTGACACATAATTGACACCTACAAGGTCCGGGGACCTGGCAGGGTGACCGTTTGCCTTCTGCCGGCCCGCCACCGTGGAGCGGTCGCACTGCGTGACCGCCAGCCTGACGGCGTCGTGCTCCGTGTCAGCCGGCTGCCTCCCCGGGGACGCCCGCGGCGGGGCCGACAGGGTTTTAGTCGGTGGCTGCCGCGCGTCACAGTCCGACCAGCTCTCTTTGTCCACACAGCTCAGCCCCAGAGCCTCCCCTAACCTCTCCTCCACAGGCCCCAGCTCCTTGTCTTTCAGCTTGCCTTTACACACCTTCACTATGTCGTACATGTGGAGGTAGCTGGCGGCGGCCAGAACGTCCTCCACGGGCAGGGAGTTGAACTCCAGCTTGCCTTCGTACATGAACTCCAGCAGCAGGCCGAATGCCGGCGTAGTCACGATGTCGCTGTTCAAACGCACCACGTCCCTCTTGTCCGGCTGGTCCCGGTAGAAGAGGTGGAAGTACATGCTGCAGGAGGCCAGCACGGCCCGGTGTGCTGTGAAGCGGGCCTCCCCCACCAGAACAGTGCAGTCGCACAGGAAGCCCTGGTGACGCTGCTGGTTCAGGCACTGCAGCAACTGGCGGCTATGGTCTGGGAACTCCATTCTTCCTTCATAACCTGCACACACAAACAGGAAAAACCAGATTCGGAATCAACGGCATGCTTTCATTCACAGGGCGCCTCACGGTTAGCAACTACAACGGTGGTAAAGGCAACTACAAACAAACTAGCCCAACCCAGAGATAAGAGACAAGAGAATGTAGGTAGGTCTAACTGTGAGCCCATTCATTATTAGTGGGCTTAGGATAGGTCGATAAAACTAGACTGCAATGCAAACCTTTAACAATATCGGTGTGTACAATTTTACAAAAAAAAAAAAACATACCAATTTTTAACAAACGTATCATTGATTGGTCTGCATCAATATCTTTCAGAATTGCGACTAAATCGATTATTTATTTTGTCCTGGTTGAACTTAAAACTTGACAATAGGCCTATTCATAAAAAAACCTAACTTGTCTGATTCTTCTTTTTGAGATATTTTTTTGGCAAATCCAGCTGCCATAGGCTACTAGTAGTCATAGGCTAGTCATTAGGCTACTTTTTACGCACTCCCTTGAAATACAGAGCGTTCGGGACGTTCGGCGGCAAACACAATCTCAAGTTTCGGCACAAAACATATCGCTTTTTCAATCTGTTTACAAAACAACCTAAATGAACAATTCATTCACCAACATTGCAAACTGAGCCCGGCCAGAGCGAGAGGCCTGTGGAGCGCTTGTCCACCGGACAAGGTTAAGAAACGAGCCTGGGGAGCGTGAGTAAACTACTGCTCTGTTTGCTAATTACACTGCAAGCTGTGGAGTCAGCTGCTCTGACATCACCGCAATGGAAACGCTACCTCCAGCTGTGCTCGTCTTTATACCATATGTTACTTTGGAGCGACACATCTTGTTAAAAAAAATAGACACCTTATTTTAGGGGTAAAGGTATATGCTAATAAAGAGAATAAGATTATGTCGATCATCAAACTTTTAATCCGATTATTTATCTAGGCTATAAAAGCAATCCAAAGTCCGATAACTTGCGATAAGAAACCAAACCGTATAGTCTCTCCTTCACAAAATATATGTTGCCACTTTAGTAAATATAAGCTTAAATTCACTAACTAGCCTTATAAAGCCAAGACAAATAACCAAGCACTGCTGTTTTTAAACATATTTATTTGTAAAGTTTTGGTTAAATTATATGTAGTTTGCGCGCACTTGATCGCGGTTTACAACGAAACGAAAACTGCAAGCTGAACACAGGAACAAGGAATGAGCAGTAGCCCAGAGAATATCCATGTCCGTGCAGGGAAACGCATTGCTGAGTGCCTTTTAACAGCAGAGGAACTCGGCAACTGCCAAGCCAACTGTGCTGAGCTCGGTTATAACAACTTTCTGGTTTTACATTTAAAAAAAAAACAAAGCACAATACTTACAGATATCTGCCAACTCGTCGTGTTTTTCCTATGTGTTCCGACGTCTTATCATGATGTACGGCCAGATGTTGGCTTCTTCTGTCGGTTCTTGAGTTTCAGTTCGACCCTGGCAGCGAGCTGCACTCAGCGCTCAGGCAGGCAGGTTGATAATGGACCAGTCTCGCGATAACGCGGTGCACAATAAGTTGTGTATTACAGGGGAAAGTCGCACAGCGGCAGCAGGCAGCACACTTCTGTGAGAACGTTGTTAGACTAGAACACCTGTCCTGAACAGTGATTGACGCGCTTTACAGTTTATGGTCTTCTGAAAACGTTAGCCAACAGTGAATGACACATAGCATACCACCACAGACTCCAGAGTGTCTACAGTCCCTTCTTTATTTTATTTTTTATTTCTTAGTGAGAAAAGTCTTAGTTTTAGCCTGCAGGCTTCTTGTCAAAGTCTCTTGTCATAGTTTTTATTCTCCATTATGAAGTTTCCTCTTCTTATGTTTTTTTAAAAATCTAAAGCACGTATGAAATATGATTGATGTGAACACTGAGTAAACTTAAGTTATTCATGCTTGTCTAAAGGGGGGTCTGGAGTAGTCATACAAGGGCTACGCTTTGTAATCCCGCTATGGGTGTGGAATTCCCTGGCACCCAAACCCCAGCTATTGTTTCCCCGCGAGACCATCCGAGCCGCGGGCAGTTTATGCAGATAGACTCAACTGTCTGGTTGGCCCCCTATAGCCCTCAAACATGTTGTGTGTTTACGACAGGAGATGCACACTGTCTGTTTTTCTTGTTATATACATCTATATATCTATATATTAACATAACTAACTCATTTGAAATGTTGTTAAAGTCAGAATCCACTGTGGCAGAACAAGCTTTTTTCACATAGACAAAATCATTATAGAATATAGCCCAGCAGTGAGAAAGACAAGGGGTGAGGGGCCAGAGGGAGGAGGAGGGGGTTTGAGGCTGCAGCTGCTCGTCGTGTGCCCACCCACCCCCACCTCCTACCACCCCAGCCGTCCCACCCTTCTCTTGCCCCCCCCCTCTTCTCCCTACGATTCACCTTTGACCCTATGCTCCAGCTGTCGTGTGTTTTGAAAGGGCCATTTGCGGCGTGCCCCCCCCTCACACAGAGGAGGAATGGGCCCTGTGACAGGAGACGCCAGCAGCCCAAGGTTCAGAGGGGAGGCTGCTCGCTGGATTCTTATCCTCCTACTGCTATGGGCCATTTTTAGTCTGTCCTACGTTGACATCATGATGCGTGCAGTCAGCCGCTGCAGGCATCTTTACCCATCTCTCCCAACTCCGGAGAAACAGGCACCAACACAGCCAACAGCATTATACCTCTCTGCTTTAGGCTTCTTACTCTGTGGAACTCTGTCTACTTCCAGTGAAGTGGCTGAATAAAATGAACAACTTGACGTCTAAATAAAATGCGTTGTCCAAACCACCTGATAATATGATCTAATTCATTCAGAAATACACTAATTTAGTATGACATTAATACAAAACGATGTACAGTACTTAGTTAATTTAGTATGACACTTATATAAAAAGATATACAGTGCTTGTCGTGATCTCTAAATACAGAGGGACAGAATGTACGAACGATGTGTCATCATGTGGCATATAAAAACAATTTATCTACCAGTCAACACACGCGCATGCATGCACACACATACATGCACACACGCTCACGCAAACACACACTCACACAATCAGTGACAGAGCAGCAGCTCTGAGGGTAAGAATATGAGCAGTGGGCCTGGGTTACCCTAGTGCCCTGCAGAGGAGACCTGTGTGTGTGTGTGTGTGTGCGTGCGTGTGTGTGTGTGTTCTTGGGCAGACAAAGCAGTGGTTGTACCCAGAGACTGTGGCCTCAGAGAGCAGATCAGGCACACTAGAGGTTCTCACACACAGAGAGAGGGAGAGGGGGAGGGAGGGAGAGGGGGAGGGAGGGAAGGAAGGGAGAGGGGGAGGGAGAGAGAGAGTGGGGAGTGTGGCCAGGAGGAAGGGAGAAGAGAGGGAGCAGGGGAGAGAGAGAGAGAGAGAGAGAGAGAGAGAGAGAGAGAGAGAGAGAGAGAACGAGCGAGGGAGAGAAAAAAAAACACTTCCTGGAGGTTCATTCTTCCTCTTTGTGATCATCAATGGCATCCTCCCCCTGACCCACTCTGTTCCCTCTGACAAAAGGCCCTGCATTCCACTGCAGCCAGCAGGCCCACCAGTATACCAGCCAGCCAGCTAGCTAGCCAGCATGTGAGTGGCTGAACCAGTTTCTCTGTCAGTCAATCCCCTAGATACACAATCAGTCAGACGTCGAGCCAGCCAGCCAGTCAGCCAGCCAGCCCACCAGTATACAAGCCAGCCAGCCAGCCAGCCAGCCCACCAGCATACCAGCCATCCAACCAGTCAGCCCACCAGTATACCAGCCAGTCAGCTACCCAGCCCACCAGTATACCAGCCAGCCAGCCAGTCAGCCCTCCAGTATACCAGCAAGTCAGCCAGCCAGCCCACCAGTATACCAGCCAGTCAGCCAGCCAGCCCACCAGTATACCAGCCAGTCAGCCAGTCAGCCCACCAGTATACCAGCCAGTCAGCCAGTCAGCCCACCAGTATACCAGCCAGCCAGCCAGTCAACCCACCAGTATACCAGCCAGTCAGCCAGTCAGTCCACCAGTATACCAGCCAGTCAGCCAGCCAGCTCATCAGTATGCCAGCCAGCCAGCCAGTCAGCCAGCCAGCTAGTTACCTGTACTGCAGTGAATTCCATTCTACTTCTCATATTACTGTATGTCAATGTCAATACCTTTAAATATATATTATATATATATATTATTATTATCTATAATATAATAATATATTATTCTATAACATAATTTATTATTAATTATTATATATTATTCTATAACTAATGTTATAGAATTGATCCAATATAGCTACTATCCGAAAAGCTAGATAAGTCATCTGCAGACAAATATTTCCCAGGAAAATTTATTGTTTGTGTTATTAGCCCATGTTGTTCATAGCAGTCGTTTGGATACAACTTGGTGTTTGGTCTGGTAACATACAGGGGCTCTGACAGGTAAATAGGTGATTAGATTTGTTTTGCATTAGAAACAGGTGTACAGGTGTCTTGCCTATAGCTTCTTACTGTAATATGTCAATTTTTTCTCAGTCATGTACAGTACCAGCCAAAAGCTTGGACACACTTCCCATTCACTTAAATGAGAAAGTGTGTCCAAACGTTTGACTGATACTGTATATTCACACACCTTTTTACTACAGTTTGGCCTTTTCTCAAGCCATTATTACATGGCAGTGCTACAATTACTCATCTAAAAAAAACACTGCACTTTACTGAGTTTAGGCATCTCACAAACTATCCCTGTTTTAAAATAGCCGCAGAGTGTGGTAACCTGCCCTCAGCTTTTCTACTTCCTGATCGGTCAGCCAATCAGATTGCAGAGGTAGATGATGTCACCACATCAGCCAACCTTCAATAGGGCACCATGGCAGCTAGATCTAGAACACGTTGACAGTGATGCTGGAAAAGCAAGTTTAAAAAGTATTTTTCAAAGCAAAGTAAGTTGATTGTGTTTTGCCACCTCCCGCCTTTTAGTAACAGTAGGAAGGAGGTGTTGAATAAATGAAGGAGGTCAAAGGTCGCTGTGTTCCCAGTAGAGGACTGTCATGGGTGACTGAGCCTGATTGTCAATATGTAAAGCCGTGTTAATAGCGTGCCACACAGATGGAGAGGGTTTGTTTTATCTGAGATACGTACAGGCTAAAAGGCTATGGGGAATATGTGGAAGCTAATGTCTCATAGCTCTTTGGGTTCTCTACAGTTAGTCGGTTCAAAGGTCAATCCATGCCCCAGGATCCTGTTCCTGGCAGAGTTCTGACCCTTCCTTGAGACTAGAAACATGTCGGGCCAGGTTTATATCAAAGAAGGCCGATTAACCAAGTAAGTGGGTACACACTTATTAAGAAAATAAGATTGATCATGCCGTTATGAAATTTTGTTTTATTCATTTAAATGATTTTCTCTGTTCCAGTCCTGCTTGGTGATGGTGAATGTTTGTAAAATAATGCAACTTATTCTGATGTGCTTATGATGATTTGAGATTATGTAGGTGGTGTGTTGCTAAATATGGTATATACTGAATGGTGAAGTTACAAAATAATTAAGGATTAATATTGTTGTCTTTTTATATCGATCCTTGCACAAATGCACACCCTAACCAACCACACACACACACACACTCACACACACACACTCATGCGCGCACACACACACACACACACACACACACAAACACACTGATACACACATTTGACGCATACACTTGACACACACGTACACACTGACACACACTCTCACACACACAAACTCTCACACACTCACACACACACACACACACACACACACACACACACACAGGCTCACACACACACACACACACACACACACACACACACACACTAAACAAACAGGGCTTGAGAAGCAGTGAGTTGGCATGCTGTGGCCCCAGCAGCTGTGCCTTGTCAAATGTCACCCAGGGACGCTATGTTTTGATTGGACGACATCCGCCGGCCTCCGTGACAGGAAGGGCTCTAACGTGACATCGCTGTCACCCCGTCCCCAATCGACCTCTGACCCCACAAGATGACGTGATGTCACGGAGAGCAGAACGGCTTAGATTTTGGAGGCCACACCGACCCGCTCTCTCTCTCTCTCTCTCCCTCTCCCTCTCTCTCCCTCACTCTCTCTCTCTCTCTGTCTAACTCTAACGCTAAGCCACTTGGCAGCCCCTGTCCCAGCCACACCACAGCAGAGTGAATGCAGACCTAGCTGTGTGTCCTTCCTTGGTGTTCCTGTTGGTGCTGGAGCCGTTTTAGACTAGAAGGTCCTGTGAGCTGGTGGATGTGTTGAGTCTAATTCCTGGGCCATGGCCTGCTCTTTGATTCAGCTGTCACGTTCGGTCGAGTCTGCAGTCTCACCCCCGCCCCTGGCGCCCACCCCAACAAAGTCCAGGAATCGGACCTCAACACATCAGAACTACTCGGAACACAGATGTGATATTTGAACACAAGGTTTCCTAAGAACCACCAAGTTAACAGTAGAGCTACAATGATTTATGCTATCAAACACACACACACACACAAACACACACACACACACACAGACACACACACACACACACACACACACACACACACGCCCAGTCAGCCAACATAGAACTTTATTGTTCCTGTGTGAAATTGCAGGTGTTACAGCAGTAATCACATTATACACCTAGGCAGACATGGAACACATGAGCTAGAGAGCAGTAGTGTCTGTTGAGCAGTCGTGTCTGTTGAGCAGTCGTGTCTGTTGAGCAGTAGTGTCTGTTGAGCAGTAGGGTCTGTTGAGCAGTAGTGTCTGTTGAGCAGTCGTGTCTGTTGTATCTCTTTGAACTGTGACTGTTGTGGGCATGTTGTGGTTTGTTCTATTTGTACTGCTGTACTTTACCTCTTGGCCAGGTCGTGTGGACTGGTTCTCAAATGACTTGATTGGCTAAATAATAAATAGTAAATAAAGGTTAAATAAAACAAAATAAAAATAAGCTGGCTATCAATCTATCTATCTATCTATCTATCTATCTATCTATCTATCTATCTATCTATCTATCTATCTATCTATCTATCTATCTATCTGTCTATCTATCAGTTGAGAGTCTGTACTGTTACACACTCATTGAGTAACATGTATCCAATCGTGATTGGGTGTCACTGCATGTGATGTTTAGAGTCACTGTATTTGTGTTAATGTCCTGTTGAGGTGTCCAATAATAAAGACGTACAATTCAATTTGCAGTGACTCACGCAAAAACAGATTAAACTCTCTCCACTTCTATCTCTCTCTCTTCCTCTCTTTTATTTGTTTCTCTCCCTTCCTTTGAGCTCATCCCTCTGTTTTCACCTCTTTCTCTTTTCCCTCGTTCTCCTCCCCTCATCCCCCTGTTTTGTCCCAGATCTTGTTTGTTTGACTCATTTGCTCTCTGACAAGTATAAAGAGCCGGCCCCCTCGTTAGGTTAACG
>JAVQIZ010013373.1:0-33752 GCA_036023535.2 Galaxias brevipinnis | reverse complement strand
ACAGGCCTTATCACTAAGCACCTTGTACAACCTCACACACAAAAACACACACTAAAAGTACCATTCACACGCAAAAAAACACACTCGCACACATCGCCCCCCAACCCCCCCCCCCCCACACACACACACACACACACACATACAAACGCGCACACACACGCACACACACACATGCCAATGTGTGAGCACATCTATGCTACAAAAACACTCACGCACACATACCGAGACCTGGCCTTAAGGGATCCGCACCTGAATCTGAGCTCCTGCTGAAAGAAACAGAGGCCCGAAATATATCGTTACACATACACAGGCAAGGACAACCAGGTCGTGAACTCACACACACACACACACACACACAAGGACGCACACACAGCAGCACAGCTAAGCATGCCAGCCACTCAGAGAGAGGGAAGGAAACACAGTCGTCCTTTCCACCACAGTTAATAACATTACGTTTGTTTGTGTGTGCGTGTGTGTGTGTGTGTGTGTGTGAATGTGTGCGTGCGTATGTGATTTTGTGTGTGTGTGTGCATGTGTGTGTGCCTACCTACGTGTATCGGTTTCCTCCCTACAGGCAGACTTTACTAAAAGAGGAACCATTTTATTAGAGGGTCACATGATACCAGCTGTCTAAACTGTCTCTAGTACTCCAGACCAAACCGGACAAGCCCTCTCCCCAGACACTCAGTCCTGGAACTTCCCTCATACCCCTCGCCCCCAACCTTACGGCCCCCCTCAGCCCCTTCGACTGTCTATACGTTCTGTTTGTCTCTGTCTCTTTAGCTGTCTATCCATCCGTCCATGTGGCTTCACCCCCCCTTTCTCGCGGCGCTGTCCTCCCTTTTCGTCTACTGCATTACCCAGACCCTGTCCCCATAATGACCGCGTACCACCACAGCTGCCTCTCGTCAGCGTCGCTACACAACAGCTGCAAAGGGGAGGAGCATGGGTGTCGCACAGCCATGACTGCAGGCCGGGGGAAAGCTGGGGCTACGGCTTTTACTGCAAGGCCAACGAGAAGGGAAGGAGGCAGGGGGTGTGAGGAGAAGGGGATTTTAGAAGGGGAGTAACAACATCAGGATCCCATTGAAGCAAGGGGTGCTCATGGGAAAGAGGCAGGGCGTCGGCTGGGTATACTGGGAGTTTCTGTGTGCGTGTGTGTGTGTGCGTGCGTGCATGTGTGTGCGTGCGTGCGCATGTGTGTGTGTGTGTGTGTTACTGAATGGTATCCTAGATTGTGTGTGTCTCATTGTGTCTGAATGCGCTGCCTTTTAGCCACTGTTTCCACTAGTGGGCCAGACCGACAGTCCAGCAAGTGAGAGAAGCCATTGGCCCTCAGTGAAACAGTGGCACCCTGTCCGGTTGTGCTTCCAGGTCAGAGGTCAGAGCTGAGGCATGTGGCCCTGCACATCAGTCTCTTCACTGACCCGTGAACCCTGAACTCTGCCCTTCCTCTGTCAGGCTGGATGGCAGCCTGTGGCTACTTACTTCTTTAGAATTTGATTTTTCCCTTCTGTTTTCAGGGAACTGTTTGGATATAGACCAGGGTGGGGGAGGAGGTGGTTCCATGTCCAACTCCCATAGTGTAACAGCGACTACTGTCCTGTGAAAGCTTGCGGTGGACACGGCCATGAGGTGTGGACCTGTAATACAACATGACTCACCTGCTGGGGAGGACCAAGTCTGTCTGGAAGCAAGCACGCTGATGCTCACCCTGGTAAGTCCCCCCATAACCACACATTGCTTTTTAATATGCCTGCTACGAAAGTGATTAACTCTCTTATGTTACAGAACACTAACTGGAAATGTAATTAAAGTGGGTCTGAGTAACCTTTTTTCCAGCTATTGCTACCACGAATTGTGTGTGTGACTGACAGCGTCTGCATGCAGGCTGACTTCATAGTTTCCATTCCCGCAGTTATGCTTATCCCAGTGATGGGGCAAGCATTCCCGGACTGGATATTCGGGAAATGCATATGCATGTTGTCATCCTTTTTATTAATACCCTCCAGTGCCGTACTCTGCTTAGGGACCAGTGTGTTTATGTGTGTGTTTGCGCTTAATACAGATTTGACATGTCTGTGATACAGCTACAGTCCCATGTTGAAGCTCCTCTAGCTCCCTCCCTCCCTCCCTATGCCCTTTGCTTTTACTGATCTCCAGCAGTCAGGCCAAGGGGAGTTTCCTTGGCCAGGTTGCAGTCGTTTCTTCGTTTTTTTAAATGGCATAAAAAATCCTATCATGAAACTCCCTCCCCCCATGGCTTTCTCCAGACCGACTCCCCCCCAGCCCCCTTCCTCTTCATCTGGCACACCCCAGATTTATACTCCTCTCCCCCCACGTCACTGTGGTTTGGCGGGGTTTCTCTTTGCTCTGAGGCCCGTGCAGGGTGTGGTGCACGGTGATTATCAGTCAATCTTTGCGTATAAAAAACCCACAATGTAGTCTGAATGGTAAGCAGCACAATTACAAACACTCATAATTCAAAGGTAGGCGGTACATGTGTAGTCTGACAGAGCAACCCGGGTGAAAAGGATTCGGTGCTGTGTTTGGATTGTGTTTTTCTTCCTTTTCTAATTGGTAACCCAGCCTCAGCCCTTCTGCTACTCCGGAAGCTCTCTGGTCTAGTGGTCAGGACTGTTGATTTCAGGGCGCAGGAGCAGTGATGACCGTCAAAGCAACAAACCAGCAGAGAGAAGTCAGATCACTGGTCCACACACATACACACACACACACACACACACATATATACTCCCATGCAGAAGGGCACTCTGACATACAGCCACAAGTGCAGGAAAGACCAGAAGCTGTGAGCCAGACTGACTGGAAAGGAAAAGCCTGGATCTCCACTTCATGCGATTAGTTATGTTAAATGACTATGAGAGTAATTCCAGCCTGTGACACTTGAGAGGCCCCGTCTCTCTCTGGCCCCGACACCACAGACAGTCAGACAGGAGACGCCTGGCAAGCACAGGAGGGGGTGGGGGGGGGGCAGAGGGAAGCGAAGACAGCAGTTTGCCAAAGGTGCAGAGTGAAGGAGGGAGAAGAGAGGGAGAGTGGCTAAATTTGGTCAGGGGGAGAAAATGAGTGTGTCTTACATCCCACCAACCATCTGGAGGTCATGGGTGACATCACTTACGACCCCCCCCAACCCCCCTCCCCTTCTCCAAAACATCAAAGAACTGCGACTTCCTTTCCCCACGTGCTTGCGCTACTACACACACCTTTACTGTATCAGTAAATGTAATACATGTGGAGTGAGAGAAACTCTTTTTGTGTATGCACATTACTAAACAATGTTGACAAATTGTTTGGTCAGAGATACATATTTGTAAAACACAAATAAAGTGGGTCTAATCCCATGGTCTGATGGAATCGGCTGTGTTTTGGAAAACCTTGTGACGGGATCAGATCTTCACCAGTTCTTGAGTTTGTTTATGTGTCTACAGAGGGCTCCTTAGGGACATGCAAAGGCCAAGGCAAAAGTTTAACTATGGGTAAAGACATAGGAAGTCAGTCGAATGAAGACTTTGGACTTAAATTTCCTTTTATTTGAAAGAAAGAAAGAAAGAAAGAAAGAAAGAAAGAAAGAAAGAAACTTTAAGATTCGTCAGGGGGGTATGTGTGCTGTCAAGGTCTAATACTGCCTGGTTGATTTTGTCGATAAACAGCACGAACATGCTGATTCGACTAAAAGTTGTCTAAAAATGAAAAATACAGGCAAAAGCAAGACACCACAAAGGAGAAAAAAGAACAGGCTAATGCAAATATAATTGGTGTAAATAAACAATTTCTTCCTTAAGTTGGATGCTTGTTTCTGTTGGTTAATTGTCAGCTATTATTATTAGGTACGACAACTCTTTCAGGCTGAGTTTGGGTGAATGTTCCCAAGGCTAAATATGGCAAATTATTTTTTATCAGGCAATATTATAATCTTACAGTAAATTCAGTTCTACATGGCTGGTGTAACATATATTTACATATTGTAAACTTTGCTTACTGATTTTGGGCGTAGACAATTCACATTCACGAGTCTGCGTAATGGAAAATATTAGAACTATTTTTAAAGCATTCGTTTGTAAATCCCTTATCAAAAATAAGGCTACTGCTGTCACCTAGTGGGATTCCTTACGAACTACAGCTTCTCCTTGGAAAAAAACGATTAACCCACACTTCATATACTTTCAACTGGTTAGTCTGCAGATGCTACCACTGTGTCTACACTGTTAGTGTGCCACTCAACTCGTCTCTACATGCAGCTGTGCTTCCATGTTCGGCAGATGACAAATACCTTTCAAGATGAAGCTGGCATGTTTTCTTTTTCCATTGTTATTAACAGTTGCTATTGCTTACTACATTTATGTTCCGGTGCCTAGTGCCATCCAGGAATCATGGAAATTAATGCTACTGGACGCAGGAATCCGGGCTTCCATGCAATTGGTGAGGAAAAGCACGAAAGCCTATCAAGAATCCAGTGTATATTAGCTACTAGGAGAAGTTGATAAGCACATGTCTGCGCAGTTAGATTTACCATGGTCTGAAGCAAGTGCGTGTAGCCCAGGCACAATTCCGTTGGGTGCTTTTAAACCCACTTCTGAGACACGTGTTGCGTCTACCACAACCACTTTGTATTGACCTGGTCTGAACTAGACTCCAACATTGTTTCTTTAATTCAAATATCTGCGAAATAGAAATAAATTAACTCCTCTAGCCTACTTATTGTCTTAGTTTAAGTAAACGAGCCTGCAAGATAATTTATTCTGTTCCCCAACAAATACTGATATACTTTCTTTACAACACAAATACTATTTTACTAGGACTTGTGCATCTCAAAAATGTGTCCACGGAATCGGTTTTCATCCATGTCAAATGAGCCTGTTTAGCTTTGGTAGGATTTAAACGACAATCTCTTTTTAGAAGCCATTTGGTACCAGGTATTTGTAGTTGAGCTGAGCAGGTTAAGAAAATAAATGAGAGTGATAAGAAAGGTGAACTTTGCTCTTTTTCCACTCTCACCCACTGTTGCCCTCCCCTTGGCTCCTGTTCTTGTGAAACAGTGTTGTTACGGATGAGAAATGTGAAAAGGCCTGGCGGTCATTTATTGCCACAATGATCTGGAAGTTGTCGGGCTAAGCCCCAATTCTCTCTGGGCTCAGAGCTGGTTGCGTGGCTGATCTCCTGGCCTGGTTGTGTCTGTCCAGTCAAACAGCTGTGTGTGCACATCGCCTGTGGAGGGTTTACGTACAGAGAACTGTGTGATGAGTCAGCACAAGACATGGACCCCACTAGAGGACTTGGGGTGAAATTGGGAAATGTACCATTATTTAAGAGAGACGTGAGACAAACAGGTTGACAGTGTGGCCACAAACTACACAAGACAAGCAGACACACAGGCGCACAGACACGCTGGACACTAGATCTTTCATTTCTAATCAACACACTGTGTGTTCAGACATGTCATGGAGAAAAGTAAGCAACTAAGAAATGTGATTCCCCCTCTCTCTCTCACACACACACAGGGTGCGCTGGTGCAATGGCTGGGCCTGGGTTGTGGCATGAGCATTGTCCAGCTCTGCATGGGGAGCGAGGTCCCGCCTGGCTCGGCGGCAGGTAGTGGAGGGGTTGCTGGGGTCAGGGCTAGTGACACCACCTTCGACGGCATCCCCGTCCGCGTGTTCGAGCCTCCCGCTGGAGGGGAGGGCCAGTTGCAGAGGGCGGTGGTGTTCCTCCACGGAGGGGGGTGGGCCTTTGGTGGCGCCAGTGAGTTTCATCTCTTCTCCGAATGATTCGTGGGAGATTTGATAATGGATTTACACTAACTGCTGCACATTCCTAGTTTGTCTTTCCCTTTCTCTCAGTACCTCTCTTTTCTCTGTTTCCTTCTTCCTCCCACCTCCTCCTTTTTGCCCTTTCCACAGAACAAATGTCCTATGATGCGATCGCCAGGATTATTGCAGATGAGCTGAATGCTGTGGTTGTCTCTGTTGAGTGAGTGTGACTCCGTCTTAGAGACAATGTATTAGGGACCAGTGTCCCATGGGCTTATAAAATGAATACATATTGAAATTGATAGATACATGTTTTGTCATCTGAGAAAACATTGGGTTTGGCTAGTGCAGACGTCCTCATTCAGACAAATAGGTTGGCCAGCCGGAGGTTGAAATGTAAACCAGTGTTATCGCTACACGATAACGAGGTGTTTGTGTCCGTGTGTGTTTGTGTGTGTTTGTGTGTACAGATATCGTCTTTACCCGGAGGTGCATTTCCCTACGCAGTACGACGACTGTCTCTCTGCCGCCAAGTACTTCCTGTCCCCGGCGGTTTTGTCTCAGTACTCTGTGGACCCGCTGCGTGTGGCCGTGTCCGGGGACAGCGCCGGAGGAAACCTAGCCGCAGCCCTAGCCCAAGAGGTCCTCACGCACACTCACACCTCAGTCCCAAACCTAAACTCAAACAGCGTCAATACACCCACAATAGCCTGCGCTAAGCACAAGTTCCAGAATTCCCACCTCAACCTTCCAGGTGCATAAATTCAAAGTATACGCTGACAGAACACCGCACTTAAACCTACCTCTCTCACTCACTTTCATTCTCTCTCCGTCCCTTTCTCCCTGCCTCCTCTAGATCTCCACAGACGACAGCGTGAGCGTGAAGTTCAGCGTTCAGGCCCTAGTCTACCCGGTGCTACAGGCTCTCGACTTCAACACTCCGTCCTACCAGATGAACCACGAGATGCCCGTCCTGTACAGGACCCTCATGGTCAAATTCTGGCTTCAGTACCTGGGAGCCGAGGTGTCTCTTCTGCCCCTGATGTTGGCCAACAACCACAGCTCCCTGCCCCAGGCAGCCCTCACCCCCGAGCTGATGGCCCGGGTGGACTGGACCACCCTACTCCCACCCCAACATAAGCAGCACTACCAGCCCGTCGTGGCGGCAGCGGGGTCGAGCGGCATGGTGAAGGAGATCCCGGCGCTGGTGGATGTGCGGGCGTCCCCGCTGTTGGCCGAGCCGGAGGTCCTGCGTCGTTGCCCGCGCACGTACATCCTGACCGCCGAGTTCGATGTGTTGAGGGACGATGGCCTGATGTACGCCAAGCGACTGCAGGACGCCGGCGTCACGGTGACTAACGATCACTACGCGGACGGTTTCCATGGCTGCTTCAGCTTCGGGGTCGGCCCCATATACTTTGACATAGCGAAGCGCGCAATGGCAGGATACCTCCACTGGCTGCAAGAGAACTTGTAGTGTGTTGGTGTGCGTGCGTATGTGCATGCAATTGCGTGCTAGTGTGAAAGACAAAGCTTTTTTTTTCATCTCAAACCAATTGAGCTGAATTCTATTTTACTATGAAAATGAATATTCAAACGAGAACACGTCATTCTGATTTTCCAGAACACTTTTAGGATACTCCTTTGCACTAACAAATGAAGCACTTCCTCTTTACCATTCCACTAAGAACACCTGGCACATGCATGTCCCACTTACTTCCACAATTCAACAATGTTTAATCAATAAAATTGAAATCTAAATACATGAAATCAATAAAACTATTAAAATAGTGTGAGAATCATTAGCCATCAATGTTAGTTTAAAAATACTGTTGAACTGTACTGTTGAAAGCTATCGTTTTTTAGGGCCTCTTTGGTGGAGGCTCTAGATATCTTTATTATCTATCATTCACTTTTCATCATTTTGTTTATAATGAGCTTCCATTCCCTTGCGAAGAGTTCGTCCCAAACTAGCTATTGTCTCTTTTGCAACTCTATATGTTGTTAATACCATAACCTGACTATACTGTTCAATTTCCACTGATTCAAATCAAATACTTTATATTATAAAGGTTTGTAGATTTCTCCATTTGGTGTATATCAATGTTCTTTTTTGCCACAACATCTTTCCTCACCTTCTGTATGAAATATTTTAAGTGTTGGGCTCTTCTCGAGTGGACAACTTATTCATCTCTATAATAATGTATGGGAACATACTTCAGCACACTCAGTCCCCTCAAGGCCAGAGGAGGCATACACACACGCCAGACCGAGACACCAACAGGATCCCATTTCTAGCACCCTTATAGAAAATGTATAAAATCACTGTAAAAGTCATCTGCTAAAGAAATCATTGAGGACTTGACTGAACGGGATGTTATCGATATATTCCTTTATAATTTCTTAACCGTGATCACCAGACTTGGACCTGTGAGAAAGGGCATTTGTTCACTCAACTGTTTATATTCGTACACTAATTACAATTTCTAACAATCCCTTCGGCACCAACAACAAAACCTTGTGGTCATTTTTCAAAACTAAACACAAAACTCAAATCAGTTCATCAAAATGCACCTTTTTCAAAACTATGAATACATTTTCAACTGAAATGTCCAGGGTAAAGACATCCACTGACACCATTTACAGTGGAACTTGAACCATATTATCTACAGATGTAATACTTTATCACCATCTTTTATCGGACACTGTTTCTATGGTCCAATGTACCCCTGTTCCAGACACTTTCAGGTTTGGCAGTATGTATGCAGGTCTTTGTCATTGCTTTCGCAATACTGCTATAACAACTCATTACTGATGATTATTGATTTCACATTGCAGTAAGAGTATACTAATATTAGTTTTCTACGGTGGCTCTGAGAGGCACACGCACTGCAACATACAAATAGACAAAACACAAGCAAAAAAAAAAAAAACATTACATCAATTTGAGAACACATACGCAGCATTTAGAAAACGCGCTGCAAATTCAGAGAACACAACACATTACAGAAATGCGCTGCGAATACAAAAACAACACATTACAGAAACGCGCCGCAAATACAAAAACACAAATGACACCTAAAAGTGACAAGGATAACACAAGACCAAAGGACTTTGGTGTGTTGAATGTATTTACAGCGCGTTTCTGTAATGTGTTGTTTTTGTATTTGCAGCGCGTTTCTGTAATGTGTTGTGTTTTTGTATTTGCAGCATGTTTCTGTATTGTGTTGTGTTGTCTGAATTTGCAGGGCGTTTTCTAAATTGTAGATTCAATTGATGACCAAATTGATGTAGATGATTTCTTAATTTGTTTGTGTTTTGTCTATTTGCATGTGTTTTCTTAAGTTGCAGTGCGTTTGGCCTCTCAGGGCCACCATAGTTTTCACATACAACAAAAAAGCAACAATATGGAACTGGCAGGCCATGCAGGTCACAATAGAGATCACGCAGTGAAAGAAGAGTATGAGGAGGAGGAAGAGGATGTGGTGGTAAAAGGTATGGCCGTACCCCTGTTGTGTCTTGGTGATCGAAGCTAATGCTCCCATGGTATTTCATCATCATTAGTGATTTGATTTTATTTGAAAACAAAATCCTGTGTTGCAAGTGGTGACAGTTGTGTGTTGGTGAGTGATTGTGTCTACAGCTTTCTATACATTAGTGCCAAAGTTATTGTAAAAAAAACGGTAATTGATCTGTCTGACTTAAAACACTGTTTGAATAGCAAACTTAAAAGTGATTCAGCTTGACCATAAAGTCCTTCAACAGGTCAAACACTCCCCTCTAGTGGATATGAGCCTGTACCTCAACTGTTTTGTTAACCCCACAGATTTAGACGTGGCTGCAGGGAACAGTAGGAGAGTATTTCTTAGGGAAGGAAGAGAATCCGTGTGGCCTTGTAGCTCTGACAGAACCTCCATCAACCAGAAACCTCACCACTGCTATGAAATGTGTAATTTCCCAAAATATACATAATATACTGTATACAAGTATTTTGGTCAACTTTCCTTACACATTACCTGTCAGTTCAAAAGCTTAACACACAGTTGCATGCACATGCATTCAACTGCCGGTCAAAAAGAAAATCTAAAACGTGTGTCATTTTTTCCATAGCATTGTGCTGATCCGGCACTTCTTATCCCCATGCGCTCTATACATCATAATCAGACTAAACAGCTGTGACACACAAGCAGCCAGGGATTTGGGGGAATTCCATGACTTAAGGAGGAACGCCTAGTGGAGCCTCAGGGGGAAGCAAAGATGAGGGGGAGTGAATAGGGGGTAGTGGTGCAGCCGGGGCAGAGGGACCAGAGAGTTGTCCGTCTTTCAAATCCTCCACGTCCCCTCACAGGAGCCTCTTGTCTCTGCATGAGAGCAGGGAGGCCACTGGATCCCAGCCAAATTCTTGGCCGGGGTGTTTGCTTCTCGGGAAGGTCAAAGTTCATTGACTGGACCTCCCCAGGTTCCTAAAAGGATGTGAAAGTAGAAATTGAAAAGAGCTGGCCGCATTTTTAGATTTAAAGTAGAGGGAGGATTGCTGTGGCTTTATGGCATCAATCAAAAAGTTCATCAGCCCTCATTCCTTGGATCACTGTGTGTGTGTGTGTGTGTGTGTGTTTGTGTGCGTGCGTGCATGCGTGTGTGTGTGTGTTTACTGTGTGAGTAGGAGAGGCATGGGACTGGAGACAGACATGCCTCTCAGAGTATCAGCTTCTTCGCCTGAAGGGAAACAGGCCTCAGGTATCAACAGTCTCTGACAGGCATGGGAATGACTAACTCATTTAGAGCAACGCATTGTAATTTCTATCCAAATTACAGTGATGCAGATCTGTGCCCATGACAGTATCCTACAAGTGTGTAACATTTCTATTCTACACATTTGTTGTACATTGACAATGTACTTGATAAGGCTTAAAGTAACAGATTGCTTGCGGATGTCAGTTTGGCACATCTACCTCTATTCTTCTCAAAACGGTGTGAACCTGTTGTGACAGGATGTGCTTTTCAGTGTGTGTTTGTGTGCTACAGCGTGTGAACTGCTGTTTCAAATCCTTTCTCTAAATGAAGGCTCATATCCTACTCAGAATGCCTTTGGCTTAAGTTTACACTTCCTCATTCCTAGCCAACAGCAGAGGAAGAAGAAGGACGAGGGAACCTGAAGAAGACTTTAAAAACGTCAGAATTAGTTTATAAGTTTGTGGGACGCAGCAGTTGGACAATTTCTTTGGATCAGATGACCTACTTAAAATCTGCTCACACAGCACAGACTATACCGGAGGCTTATCCATCTCAACTGGACAACTCCGTTTCGTCCATGCTGGATCGGTGCTTTACCCACACACCACTCTGTTAGCCAGGAGCAGTGTGAAAGAAATCCTGCATGCTGGAACTTCAGTGTCTCCATGTAGGTCCTCGGACTGATAAGTATTTATCAACATGGCCATTGCTCTCTCACTGCAATCTCTCGGGTTGATCATACTGGCAACGTTTCTTTTCCAAACAATCGCGGTCGCCATTAGTTTCATATATTTCAACAACATGTTCAGCACGGTAAGAAATGGGATGGATCATTTTAATTTTTTTACTTTGTTGGGTGCACATTTTTTTCTTGGTGAAACATGTATCTGTTATTTTCTTTTTCCAACACATGTAAAACGGAAGGTAAAGGAATGTTTATATAAATAGAAAATCCTTTTTCCATTGGCATATTGTATACAATGTATTCTCCTTCGAGGACTGCCCGGAGTCCACACAATTGTTTGCTGGATTTTCTGCCAGGACAAGGCTGCGCCCGAAAGAACAAGAAAATAATTTCACGCAAAAAGTCCTCTACGCAAAACAATTGGAGGATATCACTCTTCTAAGGTTAAGGGTAGACAGAATGTGCCGAGGTCTATAAGTCTTTCTCTTTGTCTCAGCAACAAAATGTTGTTCAGTCTGAGTAGCAGTTACGCAATTCGTTAATTCTTAACTAGATTATAAATTGTATTTATTTTTTTTTCGCAGATGAAGGAGAGTTTCTCGCAAAGCAGTGTCTCTTGCCTTATGAAAGCAAATCTGCTGTCAGCTGCCGATCTCTATGAGCAAGGAGAGGAGGGGAGAAAGAGCGACCCCTGTTGGCAAATCACGCAACAACTGCACTACCGCATCGAAAAGGTAATTAAGCAGCCAGCTTGCTTTGGCTATAACAAAAGCCTACCTGGGATGTATTTTACCTCAACTTTTTATTGTTTTCTCACAGACTATGACGGAGAGGTTCCAGAAGGAGATTTCTGCTGCTGTGAGAAGTAAGGCTGCACAATTAATTTTATTGTGTAACTTTTGAAGGTTATAAGAATGAATGTACTTTACATTAAATCGAAAACTATAGTTTGTAAATTATAATCCTCTCAACAGATAAGCTCACTAGCAGACTGCCCATCATGCCTCAAGGCAACCGGGTGGCCTCCCTTCCTAAAGTTGCTGCTCATGTCACTGGCTTGGCCTCATCTGTTGAACAGCAGGAAAAGGGTGAGGTGTTGTTGTTTTTAGCATCTTACCAAGACTCCTTTGTCCTATAATCACTGCCATTTCGGATCTTGCATCTGAATCAGTAAAACAACAAGATGCATACGCTTTATATCCTCTCACACTCTTTCGTGCCTCGTTGTGAACATCAACGAGGATTCGGGAATGGTGGAGACAATCACGTCACCGTGTTGTTTTGGTGCCAGCAAGCCCATCAGTGAAGGGAACCGTTTCTAATACACAATGATGAGCACAGACCCCTGGTGATAGCCCTTGGTCCGCCAAACACCACTAATCCGGTCTACATAACCCATCTATTACCATGTGTTCGGGAATGTTTACACCCACATTTACAAGCCACTGGGTCCGGTCATTCCGTGCACATGTATCTTGTCTGGTTGATGGTTCATTGGCTCAGTGCATATTAACCAGCCATCTTTTCCCCAAAACTTCCCAATGCTATAGCCTGCACATTTTGTTCACAGCTGATTCCAAAACATAATTCACAGTTTACATTCCATCTCATCTGATGTACTTCCTGATTTTGAAAACATTGCATGTGTGTTTAGGGTCATCGAGCAGCAGGGGCTATCTTGGGGAGCGAATCGGAGCCTGGGAGGGACAGAGGGGGCTGTCCTTCTTGCAGAACATGGAGCTGAGGGGCGGGGAGCTGGTGGCAACTCACCCAGGCCTGTACTACATCTATGCCCAGACTTACTTCCGACTGCCCCCTTCCGGAGAGACGGATGGGGAGACTGAGGGGGAGGCCCGGGAGGAAGAGGGAACACAGCTTTTCCAGTACATTTATAAAAAGGTGAGTCAAGCATTCACTATGATCCATGAACTGTTATTAATATTTTCTGATATCTGTAATTCATTGGATTGGTATGAGTTGGTCTTCATGCTGTGTCCTTTGGGTTTTTAGCCTTACTACTCTCTTGTGCTCGGTAGATGACCTCGTACCCAGTGCCCATCCTGCTGATGAAGTCATCCCGCAGTGCCTGCTGGCTCCGCAGCCCCGAGCCAGGGTTATTCTCCCTGCACCAGGCTGGCACCGCCCGCCTGCAGCCCGCAGACCGGCTCTTTGTTGCAGTCAGCAACGCCAGCCTCATGGAGAGAGACGGTAGGGCCAGTTACTTTGGTGCCTTCCTGGTGGGCTAGAGAGGTCTCCATGATGCAGGTGTCCAGGGCTGACGCCTTACTGGGAGTTGAAAGTTGGAGGATGGCAAGCAAAGGTAACTGGCCAGGGCTGAGCTGTGAAGGCTGGAATTGGATTTAAGATGTTCACTGCTTCGGAGCTCCAGTGTTGAGGCTGAACCTTGGAGTGACCTGACTGATTGTCTGCCATTGTCTGGACTGTATTTGGGTATTGGGTGTGGTTTCTAAACACTCTCATTGTCTGAATAGTGTTTGAACTGCTGCAATAATCTTTTCTTGCTTGGGCTATGTGTTTTAGGCCGAAATGATGAGGCCCAGGTCTAAGACCACGGTAAATTGTATGTTGCATTGCAATAATGTGTGAGTGACTCCTACTGTAGGTTTATTTGAGGCTGGTGCAGCTGTGGAGCTGGTCGTGGTGTGCGATGCGATTACCCGCAAAAGTTTTCTGGAATAGAGCAGGCTTTATCCAAACCAATACACTTGTTCCCAAAATGTGAAACTAACTTGGTGTATGCTTGTGCTCAAACAATGTCCCTTGTATTTGAAACAAAATGATTGTGGCTGTTATTCTACCCTTGGAGCAGAGCTCAAAGTAGCCTACACTATTATACTATGTCTGAGTAGATGTTATCTATTTGGCTTTAAATAAAAAGTGAGGTTCCAAAGTATATGTCGATGTCGGAACATTTTATAAAAGGTTTTGCTATGTAATGATAATGCAATAAATGCAATATTTCATTAATTTATCTCATTCTGTAACAAAACTATTAGAATATAGGGACTATTTCCAATGCATAATTTGTAATAAATGTAATTTTGGTACATTTAACAACTTTTAAAAACAACAACTTGCAAAAGGCTGGGTGCCCAGTAAAACATAGGCTTGGCCTAAACAAAACACAAAGAGAAACCACACCGAAAACTGAAAAAGTAGAAAACTATCATTTATTTCATGTTGCATTACATGTTTCATAATGTGGCAGTGAATGTTTCATCAACAACGTTATTCCTGCGACAGCAATTTTACACAGAAACAAAAAAACTGTAATCAGGGTTCAAGTAATGCCCAACAGAAACACAAACAGAAACACAGAGACAGGTAGCTTCATAGTCACTACTCCTAAACCCCTAATTCATGGTCTCTAAATGGGGAACCAATCACATGTTTGGTTGGTCCTTGTCCTCCCTCCTCCAATCTCTTTTTGGTCACCACAACAGGACTGACACACACAGACACAGCAGAAACAGTATGAACACAATCACAATACCCTCTGAGGTATACGAGGGCTTTAAAGGTGCTTTAACCAAAACACAGACGTCAGTTGACAGGGTATCAGTCTCAAACACTCGATTTATCAAAAATAGTCTCTAAATTTGTCTTTGATCAGTCCAGACGATACTTTACGACTGGACACACGGAGCATGTCATCTTGGCAATGGCAACCTTTCTATGGCTTTATTTGATCTAGCTGACACACACACAAACACATCCTTACATTCACACATCACCCTCAAAGCCTCCGTTTTCTCTAATGACAATGCATATTTTAATCACAATACTGTAAACATGGCTGTTGTTTGTGTTAAGAGTGTGTGTGTGTGTGTGTTTACCCATGCATCTGATAAATGGTTGCCTACAAGGATTCAGTCAGCGGCGCTATTGCTATGGTAACCCAGAAAGGTTTCAGTTGTAATTTGGCCAATCAATCTGACTAAGTGCTTTAACTCCCGCCCCCCTACCGCCACACCTCCTGCTGATGTTACTGTCTCCTCACATCTTCTCCCTGACACAGCCTCTCTTTCAGTCAAATTCATTAAGACGTTTTCATTATGTTTTTAAAAACATGGGGGTACTTTAAAGTATAGTGTGTAGTCTTGACATGGGACATCTCCCGACAGACAGACTGGGTCTTAAGCCTATCAGCAGGGGGCTGGGGGAGGGGGTCCCCTGTCCTGGTGGACACACAGACCTCCGGGGGGTCCTGGTAATGCCCATCCGACACGCAAACAAACATGGATAAATACTTAGTCGAGACACACACTGGTGTTCGTGATGCATTGGACATGATTTCCACACGAGCAGGACTGTGTTCCTATTGCCTCATACGACTGATACATATAAACCACAAGCAGCTTGGTAGTACAGAATAGCCAGGGGAACCACATCTGTGTTTTTATTACTGTCTCGTCACAGCAGACTGGCGCCCAGGCACAATACAGGAGGCTTTGGCATACCCATGCTAGTGCTACTCGACACTCTCCGACGAGGTACAGAGAAGAATAGAATGGTGAGTAGAGCAGTCTAGTTCCATAGCTGCCATAGACCCGTATGGGAGGGACATGCGGACCGACAGACTCGTCCGCTGTCACATTCAATCGGCCCCCTAGCACCCTTTCCCATCCCCCCCAGTGAGCAGTCACAAGTCAGAGCCCCTCCACCGATCAGCAGTGGAAGCCCAGTTCAAGACTGTCCTCGTAGGTGGGGTCGGGCGGGGGGCTGGGCGACAGGAAGGCTGTGGCCACGGGGGCTCCCGTCGCCGTGGTGACGTTGAGGAGGCTGTTGCCGTGGACGCTGCTGGTGGCCGGGTTACGCAGGGCGGCGGCAGCGGTGATGCTGGTGAGGTTGATGCCCAGCGTGAGCCGGGTCTGCTCCAGGGCCTTCTCGGGTACGGCAAACGCCTCCAGCTTCTTCTCCCCGTTGGCCATGTAAGAGTTCTGGCAGCCACGGCAGATACAGTCCAGACAGGCCTGGCAAACAAACGGTGGGGACGGATTACACACACACAAAGCGCCCTCCAAAATATTTACACCACAGTGTCAGTATCAAGTGACGGCTATTTTTCCATTGTTTTCTTTAAACATGGCCTGACAACATTTAATGGCCTCCTAGACAGTAAGTACTTACAGAAGGGACACTTGGCGGGGCTAGTGGGTGCAGCTAACATACCGTGGGGGCAGGGTAGCGGGGCTCACCTTGCGGTTGGAGTAGCAGGGGCAGCGCTGTCCTCTGCAGGTCAACACCGAGGGGTTCTGGGTGGCCCTGCCACACTTGCAGCCCTTCTTCTCCACGGGCTTCTTATAGAGGGGCTTGGCGGGGCTCGGCGGGAGCAGGCAGCTGGACATCAGCCGGTGGTCGCGGCCCCGGTCCTTGGCCTTGGGGCCTCCAGCGCGAGCCTTGGCGTGGGGTCTCTTGGGGCCCTGATCGGGGTGCTTCCTCACCGCTTTGCTCGAGGAGAGCGAGGGGCGGCTGGGCTTCGGAAGGCCCCCGTTGGAGAGGGACGAGTACGTGTGCGTGGGTAGGGGTAGTGAGGGTACCGGCCGCTGCATGTGTGGGGTGTGGGAGGGTGCAGGAGACTGGCCGTGAGAGGTGGGATCCTGCAGGATGCAGGAAATGGGGAGGGGCTGGACTCTTTCCCGGTCGCTCTCGGAGCGCGAACGCTTGCGGTGGGGGCGGACCGGTGGGGGCTTGGGGCTGGGAGGGGGCTCCAAAGCGGAGGCGTGGGCAGCGTGGCGGGACACGCCGTGAGTCCTGTCCGACTGGATGTGAGTGTAGTTGTGTGCCCTGTCCAGCTGGATGTATGTGTGCGTGTGTGCTCTCTCGGAGTGTGCGTGCGTCCTGTCTGGCTGGCTGTGAGAGTCGTTGCTGGGCTGTAGAGGATCCAGAGTCTGTAACACCTCCTCCACGCTGAGCAGGAGTATCTCCCCCTCCTCCACCTCCCGGTAGGCTGGGTCCCCTTCCCTGAGTGAGCCTTGGTGTCCAGATGACAGGGTCAGCTCCAGTCCACCGCTGCCCGCTCTAACGCCGTCCATCGGGGTAGAAAGAGGCCCCTGCGACTGCTCCTCGACCAGGTCACACACCTCCAGCTCTGGGGAGGAGGGAACCAGATCCTCCAGCCCTGCCCCGTTACATCCCTCGGATCCGTTGAAGCAGGGCATGGCAGAGGGGTTGCCCTGAAGGTTGGCAGTCTGTTCTGCAGCAACAGGCGGCGGTGAGCTATGAACTGAAAAAGAGGCAGAGGGGTTGAGATCTTCAAATGCTGGGATTGGCTCCTCAGTCTCTTCTTCCTTCGATACTAGCACCTCCTCTATCAAGGCTATGACCTCTGGAGATCCGCCAACCTGGCTGCTGATTGGCTGCAATAGCGGGGAATGGGTGATGTACAGGCAGAGCTGCCTGTAGGAGTGGACCAATAAGGAAAGCGGTTTGTTCTCCTCAAAGCAGGAGTAGTCCTTGCACCAGCTACATGAGGGCTTTAGCAACATTTTCTGTCCTCTGCAGCTGCGACAAACGTAGTGTTGACACGAAGAGTTGTTTGGGGCAATAGGGTCTTGAAGCAGGTTACCTATAACACAAGAAAAATACAAAGAAAGGCTGCACTGTGAACAAGAACTATGCATTCTTCACCATATAATATAATTCTCCCTAACCCACGTCAACCAAGTAGTCTGTGGTCAGGAAGTTGTAAGAAATGCAATACAAATCTTTTTAAACAAAAAAAAAAAAAAAATTTTGAAATGTTTGATTTTTCAATTGCTTTTTTTATTTTTACCAAATTTTCCATGATCTTTTAAAAAATCTCCACGTTTTTATGTTCTAAACAGCAAAATTATTTCTATTTAAATCAAGACATTTTCAAAGCAGATTATGTACTTCAAATTTGAATAGCAGCAATATCAAGAGTATCTTTGTTTTGGGCGAAACATGCACTCTACCCCAAGGCCTTCTAACAACAGACACACAACCACAGCAGAGGCTTCTATTTCAACACCACCAGGCCAGAGCTGGGATCCCAGACTTGCTTAGCAACGCAGAAGGGCAGCTGCTGCCGGTGGTTGCCAAGGAAACCCCGGTGACTAAAAATGATGAACCGTGACAAGAGCAGCTCTCACACATTTCTCAAATAAGAAGTAGACAACCACAACGTTTCTTCATATTTCCTAATGCAAAAAATATACCTTAATAAATACAAGCATGCTATGCCATACACACGCAGTCGTGTGTTTTCAGTAATAAATTCGTGATTTTCTTTAACAACAATCAATTAATGCATGCTCACCGCAAACAAGACAGGAGAGGGACTGACGAAAGAAGGGCATTAATTTATACATCTCCGAAAAGGTGTTGGGCTGCCGAGGGTCGCACTGCAGCACGGCCCGGCAGGCGGACACGTATAAAGCGGTGGCGTTTACAGGGTTCATGTTGCTGGAACTGATGTTTCGAAAATACAGGACCTGGGTAAGTAAATCCAGCCACTCAGCGTCCCAGAGTAGTAGAATACTGGCGTGGCCAAAACCAGTCTCACGAAGCACAACCTAAACGCTTTGCTTGCAAACTGGCGCTAGCCCTCTCAATACGTAGCTATCTACTTGTTCTAAGGCTAACACAAAATAATCCAAATGAAAACACAAATGCACAAACACGTGTTTGAAAAACAAACCATTTCCAGTTCCTTCTCAACAAGGTAGCTAGCTAAGTAACGTTATACTGCAAACACAACTAACGTTAAAGCCACAATCAACTGTCACACTCGATTTAGCTAGACAACTAGCGCTAGCTTTTCATCGACGTTTGCTCATTGAATGATGGCTGCTGGAAACCGATTTATAAACAGAGGTAACTCTAGCCAGCTATATCGAGCAAGCGCCAGTCGTTACATAGCCACTTATAGTAGTTGTCCAAGCATTTGGACTAGCAAAAAGAAATCTAACGTTGCATAAAAAAGATCTGCTTATAGATGGCTGAATAATCAGCAGCCGTGCTGAACTAACATAACGTTAGCTTGCTAGTGAGCACATCCCACGCGCGCACCCGATGTAAACAAAGCTAGCCAAACTAGCATGATAAGCTAACATTTAGTTAGCCAGTTAGCTGTTGATTAGCTTCGCTACAGCTCCAGTTCCCTATTTGTGTTACAGACTATCTGGTTCGGTCCATTCAGGATATATTATAAAATAGTAAGCAATTTAGTACAGTCTTTCGATTTGGTATGGTTTACCAAGATACTGTATGAATAAAGTTTACGTTATCTTAAACATAGCTAGCTGGCTAGCCGTTTAACAAACGCATCAATCATCTTCCTTCCCCACTTTTTCCCATCTCTCGTAACCGATAATCACGCGAGAGACAAAACAGTAACCGTGGTTACGATGGCAGCCACTCACACCCCTCACAGATAGCCAATCAAAAAAACGTATTATAATGTATTATTATTTATCTTTTATTATTTATTTTATTTATACAGGGCTAACCGACTGAGACCAGGTCTAGTTTCCAGCAGTGCCCTGTTTATATATATATGGAATATATAAATTACAAAATAAAAATAATAAATAAATGAATAAAATAAAATAAGCAAAAATAAATAAAAATGTTTACAATACAATATTTACAATACAGTACAATATTTAAGTTTCAACCAAAATAAGAACACTCTTCAACTCCCAAATCCTCCAGTAAAAGTTTAAATTGTTCAACAGAAACAAATTGCTCTAATTTCAATTCCTGTTGAATCTTGTTCCATTTATTTGAGGCAAAAAATTTAAGCTGATTTACCAAGTTCTGTGTTCACTTTCAAGGGTGATATAGTCCTGTGAGTGTGTCCTATGACTACTGGATTTGTGTTTTAATAATGAAGTAAATAAAAAGGTAACTTGCCCAGCAATGCCTTGTGAACAAAAAAGAGACAATGTTTTTATCTCCTAGCACTAATAGAAGACCATCCTACTTTTTACAGTGTACATTGATGAGTTCTAAAACTATCCCCAGTTACAAAATGCAAAGCACTGTGGTAAACTGCATCAAGGGACTTCAAAATAGTCGGGGCTGCATGCGTAGACACAATATTACCACAACCCATGACTGACAAGAGAGTAGATTTTACAATTGTCTGTCTATTTTTGAGTGAAAAGCATGACCTTATTGTATTTAGAGCTCCAAGTCTGATCCTCACCTTCTTTGTGAGTTCAAGCACATGCGTCTTAACTGATATATTTTCATCTAGTGCAGTATTTGTAAATTGCAACACGCTCAATTTGGGCCCCATTAAGGGAGCAAATGTTAAATGCCTTATAATCTAACTTTTTGGCCCTTGAAAAAAGCATATATTTAGTTTATGACGCATTAAGGACAAACCTTAGATTTCTAAGGAATTTCTGTATACAATTAAATGTCCTTGTCAGGTTTGACCTTGCTTGTTCCATGGATGGAGGATGGAGCATAGGAATAAAGAATGGTATCATCTGCATAGAAATGTACTTTACAGTCTTTTACAGAGGCACATATATCATTAATATAAAGAGTAAATAATGTAGGACCTAATACCGAACCTCGTGGCAGACCATTTTCTATGGCTACAACCTTGGATTTCAGACCTTTAACATCTATGCACTGTGTTCTATCAGAGGTAGTCCTGAAACCATGTAAAGGCTGCATCATCAAATTCCAGCAGGGTTAAACTATCCAGAAGTAATCTGTATGAACTGTATCAAAAGCCTTTGACAAATCAATAAACAAAGCGGGACAATGTTTCTGATCATCAAGAGCAGTAGCTATATAATTTACTACAAGAGTAGCTGCTGTAATAGTACTATGACCAGCTCTGAATTTGATTTTATAAAATGATGGTTAAAAGCATCACAGATCTCTTTATCAGTTGCAGGACTGGAGTCATTGTTTGCTGGGGGAGACGGGATGAAACATTGCCTTTAAGTGATCTAATCACTTTCCAGAATTTGCTGAATTGTTTCCACATTTAGATAAATGAATCAAATAATATGTAGATTTAGCACTTTTCACCATGTACATACATGTATTTCTAAGATGTCTAAATGTTTGCCAGTCCACATCACAAGCAGAAGATATAGCCGAAGCCCAAGCTTTGTTTTTATGCAATATTTTCCCTCCTATGTCATAAGTATACCAAGGATTGCTTCCATTTTTTTATCTAAATTTCTTAAAAGGGGCACGTTTGTTTGCTAACAAATTAAAAATAGTTAGAAAATTTTCCAGGGCTAATTCAACATCTGGAAATAGAGCAGATCACTGTCATACAAGTCACGTAAAAATGTCTGCTCAACAAATTTCTTAAAAGGCCTCTTATAGACATACTGAGATCCAGATCTCTTTATTTTAGTGTCTCTAATTGCCAACTGGACAGTGATCACTAAAATCTATTGGGAACACACAGGAATGTGTGTATTTATGTGGCCTATTTGTCAGGATCAGATCCAACAGGGAAGACTTAGATTCCTCACATTTGGCCATGTGGGTTCGGTGATTTGCTGCGTAAGATTGAACCCATTACACAAATGTTTTAAATCATCAACGGCTTTGGACATCCAGTCCAAGTTAAAGTCCCCCATAATAACTGAAACGGAACTCATCAATGATATAAGTATCTGCCTTTACATTATGTTCAATCCAAGATAAAAACAAATGATCTTACAAAAGGTGAAACAATTTGACGTTGTACCAAATGCATATTTTGATTATGTACATTTCTAAATGTAGGCCTAATTATTTTCCATGAATTGTGAATTTACACAGATTTCTACAGATCAACAATAAGCAGTAGGCCTATGTCTAGTGTGTTTCCATGCTCTGGGTGTGGTCACGTCTACTTTCACAATTCTTTGATTGTTTGCAGCTTCTCAAGCTCAGGACAGTATAGGCAAAGATAACATAAAATATGTTTTGCAATTTCACATAATTATTTTATAGATTGAGCTATATGGTCCAAATTTGACTAGCTGATTCTAACTACAATTAAATAAATTCCCTGTGGTGTGGTTGTTGCTGAATTGAAAGTGAAGGGCATTGTATTGTAATTTGTATGTGTGTTACATTCTAATAAATGCTGGTGTTGCCTTGATCATCAAAACGTCCACATAGGCTGGAAGTGCGAGAGTTACTCGAGCCTACATGGGCATAAAAGTATAAGAAGACTTCTGCAGTCACAAATATATTATTTATTTTTCAAGTTTTCACTAATATTTTGTTTTGGTAAAGCAGAAGAGTGAGAAGTAGAATGTATAACGACCATTCATTGGAATCCTGATTGTATTATCTTCATATATTAAATATTTTACAGTTATCCCAAAAACAATCTCTGAAGAATCCTCTCATCCTTTAATAGAGGTACATTGGTTCATTCTGTTGTAACCCATTGCAGGGAAGGATACTCCTACACAATAAAAACGGTTGGCTGGAAAATTACCCAAATTGGATTGGTTTGGCAACCCAGCGCTGGTTAACTATTGGACTAACCCATCACAAGCCATCATAAATATCTGCAACAAAAAGCATCTGTTTGCAGATACACATAGGCTACTTGATAGTTTGTCAAATATGTAATGTGCAAGAGCTATTACCACCAGGGAAATTCAAATTTAATGTCGAATTGTGTAAAACACATTTTAAAGAAAATGAGAATATTATGCATTAGACATTAAGGCAAACCTATTACAGTTATATATGTGTAGGAAGTGTAGTGTTCTTTGGTGACATTCAAGAAATAAAACTTATACTCGGACGTCACAGGTTCCGCCCCTGCCATTAAATCCTTTGTTCACCGTTGGTTAGACAAAAGTAGATACAATTACAATTGGTCAAAATGCATGTCATTTGTACGCGTCACCCACCTCAGAGAAAACATGGCGGCCTTCACCATAGCACGAAGCAGTTGTTCGCTGCTGAGTGGCTTAAGATCATCTTTCAAGATTTTACCGCCTGTAAAACATGCTACGGTCAGTGCAACAGTGGCACAGACAAGCCTCCATCACAATTGTCGCTGGTATTCGCTCAGCCACTTGTCCGTGCAAGAGCGAATTGACAGAAAAAGGCAGGCGGCGCTGGTCGGGGGAGGTCAGAAGAGGATTGATGCCCAACATAAAAGGGTAATGCTACGATTGAGCTACAAAAAGGAGTTCTGTTGTCATGTCCATGCAAAGTTCGTGTTATTTGTCAGTTTTAGTAGTTTGCTAAGTCATATACATATTTTTCAGGGTAAACTGACAGCCAGAGAAAGAGTGGAATTGCTGCTGGACCCCGACTCATTTGTTGAGTATGACACGTTTGTTGAACATCGGTGCTCAGACTTTGGAATGGAAGAGGATCGAAATAAGGTTGTAATAATATGCAGCTGTGCTATCCATCTAAGCAATTCTCGGTTGTTGTTTTTCTGTGTTATACCTACTTGTATGCTCACTTCTATACCTGTAGTTTCCTGGAGACAGTGTTGTGACAGGACAAGGCAGAATCAATGGGAGACTGGTGTACGTCTTCAGTCAGGTATTAAAACTTTGAGGATTCCAAAACATACATGCAAAAATGGAAGCAAATTCTGTCTAGTATAGACTCATTTTAACTACATTCTTTCTGGCACAGGACTTTACAGTATTTGGTGGGAGTCTGTCAGGCGCTCACGCACAGAAGATCTGTAAGGTATGGTTTACAGACCACTTTATGAAGTTTCATATTATCACAGTTTTCTTATGGCTCCTCACACCCTGCTCTGTTTTTGTGTTTGTGTGTCTGTATGTGCGTGTTTGCCTGCGTTTGCGTTTAGATCATGGACCAAGCAATGATGGTGGGTGCCCCAGTCATTGGGCTGAATGACTCTGGAGGAGCTAGAATCCAGGAAGGGGTGGAGTCTCTTGCCGGCTATGCTGACATTTTCCTGGTGAGACCAGGGCCTGCCTGAATGGGTTTTTCAAAATGTAGCATTAGTGTTTGGAATAGGGTTGTATTTTAGATTTTGTTTCTTAAGAGAAAATATACAGTACATTGATGAAGAGACTTCTTGTGTAAAGCAGGTATACATTCACATAGAACATTGGTCTGTAGGCAATCGGGATATGCTAACTCAGTACCTAAAACTCGTTATTCTCTCTTGATAGAGGAATGTGATGGCCTCTGGTGTAGTGCCTCAAATCTCTATGATTATGGGTCCTTGTGCCGGTGGGGCTGTCTACTCTCCTGCCTTAACTGACTTCACCTTCATGGTGAAGGTAAATAACCCCCCCCCCCCACACACACACACACACGCATACAATCAACGCTCAGGGTCATGTCAAAGGTCAGTGCTAACGTACAGGTTTTTGGCATTTAGGACACATCCTACCTGTTCATCACAGGGCCTGACGTGGTCAAGTCTGTCACCAATGAGGATGTGACTCAGGAGGAGCTGGGAGGAGCCAAGACACACACCACCGTCTCTGGTTTGTAATGTTTCTATCATTCTAAACATCTCCCACACATAGTGTACATTGTAGTTATATGTCAGACCTTCAACCGAAGGACAGATATAGAGTCTTACGTCTCCGACTTATTTACAGTCCTTTCACATTGCGTATTAGTGTCCCATTTGTGCTATAAAGTAGCATTTGTGTGCTTCCAGGTGTGGCACACCGTGCGTTTGAGAACGACATTGACGCCCTTCTCAACCTCAGAGATTTCTTCAACTTTCTACCGCTGAGTAACAAAGATCCTGCTCCAATCACAGAGTGTCATGACCCAAGGTAACCAGTCAGACAATTCCACATCAGCCGGACAAATATCCATGTTGTCTGTTATCTTGTATCATTCCTTTGTCTTCACTCCCCCTTCTTCTCTCTTTACAGCGATCGTCTGGTACCTGGTCTGGACACCATCGTGCCATTTGAGACGACCAAGGCCTATGATATGCTTGATATTATTCATGGGGTATGTATTCAATTAGCACGCCTGCATGTGTGCATCCATGCCCTATGTAGTTCTACCATTGGTCCACGCTATATTATCTTATATTTGCTGTCATCCTAGATTGTGGATGAACGGGAATTCTTTGAAATCATGCCAAGCTATGCCAAAAACATTGTGGTGGGTTTCGCCCGAATGAATGGACGTACTGTGGGTATCGTGGGTAACCAGCCCAAAGTGGCTTCAGGTGAGTTAAAGAACCTGACGAAATGACGGGGTGGAGCTGGGAGATATGTAGGAAATCAAGGGAGGTGTGTGGTATGAAAGAAGGGGATATATATTAGGAGAAAACTGTGGCAGTTTAGCTTGTGTGATGTGGTGTCTTAATCCTTTATTTTGGCGAAATATACTGATTCTGGATCTGTTCCCCGGCCTTCAGGTTGTCTGGATATCAACTCTTCGGTGAAGGGCGCTCGCTTTGTGCGATTCTGTGATGCTTTCAACATCCCCATCATCACCTTTGTAGATGTGCCTGGATTCCTGCCAGGTATACATTCTCACAACTCACTCAAGCCTGTGTATTACATTGATAAAATTGTATCGTAACCACCTTAGATGTAAGCTATATTTTCAATATTTATATTCCAGCTAAAAAAATTATAAATGGAACAGAACAAAAGGTTCCACCCACAGAAAAAATCTTGTGTAGTATTTGAATTTATATATATATATATTTTTTTTTTCTTCTTTTTTTTCAAATCACCCTCATGCTTCCAACTTACATTTCTGCAACTATAGGCACTGCTCAGGAGTACGGTGGCATAATCAGACACGGAGCCAAGCTGCTCTATGCCTTTGCAGAGGCCACTGTCCCCAAAATCACCATCATTACCAGGAAGGTGTGTGATCAATGAATACACTTTGATACCAATCTTCTCAGTAAACTAAGCTTGGTCTGCGCTTAACGTGGGGTGTTTTGCAGGCCTACGGAGGAGCATATGATGTCATGAGTTCCAAGCATTTGAGAGGGGACCTGAATTACGCCTGGCCCTCAGCTGAAGTCGCTGTTATGGGAGCAAAGGTACACTCTGGTGCTGCACATTGGCTTGTTTTAAAATAGAGTAATGGGACCATAAATTAATAACCAAATAGCATTCCCTATCCACAGAACATTACTTTAGCATTATAACATGTGAAGGTAATCTGTGTTTTTATCCCTGTTTGTGTATTTTTCTGCCATTGTTGGCATCATTATGCTTCAATTAATATTGGAATCAAAGTGAGACTTTGGTATTGTGATAGCGTTTGGCCTTTAGCTGTATTTTCTGTCTCGTCCTCCCAGGGCGCTGTCCAGATCATCTTCAGGGGGAAGGAGAACCAGGCTCAGGCCGAGGCAGAGTACTCTGAGAAGTTTGCTAACCCCTTTCCTGCTGCTGTTAGAGGTAAACTTGCTTACTTACTCAAAGACTCAGTAAGCGCATTCGTTTGGGACCGTTAATTTACTCAGTCACTACTGACTGCATGCTGAATGCATGCATGCTGCTCACCCTGCCTCCAGGTAACCCTTATTGGGTCATGTGTTTCAGGTTTTGTTGATGACATCATCGAGCCATCTACCACCCGTAAAAGAATCTGCAGAGATCTGGAGGTCCTGGCCAGCAAGACGCAGACCAACCCCTGGAAGAAACACGCCAACATTCCACTCTAATAAGCTGCAATGTCCACTCCTTGCTTTCCCATGAACACACGCAGACACTGTAGCTGTTACACACTACCTGACACTGTTTGTCTGCCTCAGTCTGTCCGGTCTTCTTCCTTCTCTGATGCACCCTGAAAGTGGGATACTCCAGTCCAATCTATCAACTGCTCAACAGTGATGATGTGGGACATTTTATGACTAGAATGTTTTTGGTTAGAACGTGGCATTACCATGTTAATAGTATTTTACTATTAACTTCGGCCAAGGAAAATGTTCATATATGTAGAAGTTGATTATCTACCCTACAACTACAGTTGTGCCTTTTTTTAAGGCAAGTTTTGTTCTGCCTCCTGTAAAATAAACTGTACTGGATGTATTCTCTACTATGGGCTCGTGTATAGACTAGTTTCTCTAGCAAATATTAAGAATGTTATTAAATAACCTACAGGGATTACTAAAGACCTTTTGAAAGAATAAAAATTAATATTTTCGAGTGATTCATTCTTCAGTCTATTCTCATTCCCAATTCTTTTTGTGTTACATTAGTTACTTAGAAGACATTTAAAGAGACATACTTAACACATACTTAAAATATCATAATTGCCCAACTAAGACATAAGTTCTGTGTGTGCCAGTATTATTCACTCTCAAACACTAAGTATTGTGTGTTACAGGTTTTTGTAATTAATACCAATGTGCTACTCTCCTGCTACTGTTATCTGTTAATACGCTAGATACAAATCTATATCAGTGGCATTCAAAGTCAAACAGCTCAACATTAAAACGTAATAGGTTATGTAGATTATGCTTCTCAAACTTTCTAGTAAATTGTATGAAAAAAGAGAACCAGAACCCAAAAACATGGCAAACAGGCAAATAAAATCGATTACAGATTTTATTTTATTAAAAAGAATTTCAATAAGTTCACAGAAAAGATCATTTAAGGGCAGGTGATGACACCTGCACCACAGAAAGAGCCAATTGTCTCTGATATTTACAGAACAGCCAATCCAGCCAATAGTAACACAGGGCTCTGAATGATAAAACCAACTTACAAGGAGACAGTTATGACATTGGTATTACACTGTCTGCAAACAAATTAGCAAACCGCACATTTCTAGATTGGTAACCACATTATATATGGACACTGATCAAAAGTACCAATCCATTGTTCTGTTTGCAGGTGACCGTGGCTTTTAATGGCTTAGAATATTGTGTGGCTGGTCTATACCAGCAAAGGGAGCAATGAGAGCAGACAACACTGCACCCAATGGCAAGTCTGGGTGTAACAACTACAATCAAAATATAGCCTACTGTGTATTTCAAGACAACAGCCTTGGCCTCTAACCATTAGATATGTTACAGGGTACCGGATTATAAGCATGTAGGCCACAATTTGGCAACAAACAAGATACATATTCAAGAAAAAAGCTGTACAAACATCGGACAAAAAACACACACGTGATTTAAAACTTTGTACTAAAGCTACAGAATTTAAAATATGTTTTTTATTCATCTTTTTTTTCACCAACTGTTTTTAAAAAGCCGTGATTATGTGGCGGATCTGGAGTGTGTGGAATTTGGATGGGGAAGAAGTTCAAGATAATGAATATGAAAAACATTTCGCACCACTACACAATTACACATCACTTCTCTATGTCCGTCTAAATACCGTTCACTGTTGTGTACGTGAGTGTGTTACCATCACAAACACAGTACACATCACCACCACAGACAAATACAGAGAGAAGGGAGACAGAGATTGTGTGCGTGTGTGTGTGTGTGTTTGTGGTTAAACAATAAGAATAAAAATGTGTGATATATAGTACTGGGATCCTCTTCAGGGGTGACTGCAGACAGACCGTACAGAGTGCAACACCAAAAAGGGGAAACTGTACAGAGTGCTGCGCTGCTCTGTGTCACTAAGGGGCGGAACCTTACAACTGGGCACCGGTGTAACAGAGGACCAGATAGTTCGAAGCACCGGGGCATAACACCCCCTGGACCCAGCCGAGACAAAAGGCCCAGACTGCCCTCAGAGCTAACGCTAACCTACGGCTAATGCTAACAGAGACATGTCAGTTGGTTGAGGAGGAGAGAATCCTTTCTTAATGGTCAAATAGTCATGATTAGATTCTGTGCTATGTTTTTCCGAGGGTCCAGGCGCGTCCTCTGGCCGGCCTGAAGTAAATCCCTGGATAGGTTTCAGGGCAGACCCCAACCTACCCCAGACCCATCACTGGATCCACTGAGCTCCACCCACACTCAGCCCCCGACGTGTCCATGTAAGAAGTGTTTTTGTTCAGCTTGTTCCGTTGTTCGAGCGTTTGATTAGCAGGCATCTCAGGTTCAGGCGGCCCAATCCTCCTCCGTTTCAGGAACGCTGCCGCTCCCAGATCAGAACATTGGCATGGTGAATCCCTGGAAGCAGTCAAAAATAAAACACAGGCCTTGATCAGCCAAACCTAGCCCTTTTTTTCAACGTGCCTAGTCTAGTGTGTCACGAGCAGTACGAGTGTTGGTGTCGGAATTAGGGCCGTCGACACTCACCGACTCGTCCTCAATCATGGCTGCGGAGTCAAAGAAGTCCGGTCTGAGCTCCGCTCTCTCCCGTCTGTTCCGTGATGCAGGCTGTGAGGAAACACAAGGAAGAGAGTCCGTATATTAATCCAGTCATCCAGCCAACAACGGACCCGTGCGAGGGTCCGGCAAGAAAGGAGTGGGTGGCCCATCGTGGTGAGGAAGTGACGTCACCCACCAGATCGATCACCATGGTGTCCTCGAATTCCTCGTTCATGTCCTCCAGTTGGCCTCGCGAGGACATCATCACGTCCTCAAAGATGGGCTCGGCGTCATCCTCCATCAGGCCCCGCCTAGCAGGCAGAGAGAGAGAGAGAGAGAGAGAGAGAGAGGGAGAAAGAGAGGGAGTGAAAACAGGTCCTCTCACGGATACAGTGCCGTGGTGCAGGTAACATGGAGGACGGAGCCGGGGTTTCTTACACTGTCTGTCTGACGCCCTGGTTACCGCGCGCCTTCATGTAGTTCATGTTCGTCCTGTCTTTCCGGCTGACCTCCTCCATCTTCTGCTGGCCCAGCCAAGACATCTGCATCTGAGGACTGCGGCACACAAACATGAAATCTTACCTCGCCTACAAACACGCCGAGGCTTTTACGGCGCCGAGGCTTTTACAAACAAGACCTAGGCTGAACAACGTTATGTGTGTTTCGGTTTGTATTTCTGCGTGTCTGTGCTGCGGGACCAATGCATATCACTCGTGCGCTGTGTTCTTACTTGTGTACGAAATCGTTCTCAGACCCGGGCTCCGAGTCCGGGTCTTGCATATGTTCCGCGGGTCTGTTCTCTCGGAGCACCGTGGAGGTGAGCTGAGGAGTCTGCAGCGCCCCCGGTGTCTGCAGAGTGTCATTGCGTATCATCCACGAACCCTCCATACTTTCCTCTGTGGGACAAACGATTAAAGAAACTTGAGCACACAAAATAAGACCCAGTGATTTCAAATTGGATGTGTGTACGTGGGCGTGTGCGAGCCTGTGCAAACGCTCTCACCCTCGATGCGTTTTTTGTGCAGAGGCGGCCGTCCTTTCTTGCTGCGAACGGAGCCGGTCTTGCTACTGGACCCGGAGGTCACAGACATCCGGTCCTCGTCTGGTCCTCCCGTTAACAGACTGTTCCGGTAGGAGATCAAAGGCAGCCACACGTCTTCCCGACGTTCAGACATGGCCTCCGACATGAACTTCTCCAGGTAGGAGTGGCTGGGGGAGAACAGAGGGCAGAGGATTAGACACACAGGAACTCAAACAGAAGCACACAAACACACAGTCACACCCACACACAATAACAAAGCCAGTCAGGGCACTTACACAGTCTTCTTGTCTTGCCGCAGTAGTTTGGAGGAGAACTCACTGAGCACCTCGAGGAAGGCCAGGTTAGTGGGGGGGAACTCGGCCCCCCGAGGGTTCTGGTACTTAAACGCAAACTCTATGCCGTCCCTGAAAGAGACAGAGGTAGATAAAATAATGAGAAAACCATATACATAATATGGTTCTGGGGTTGAATCTGGGTTAAGCTAACTGGGACGCCAGTACTTTTAAATTCAAAATCTATGTTTTTCATTGTTTGGAAAAGTAAAATAAAAAGCAGGCCAGGAGTTCTGTTGTTTGAAAAGCAAGACTTGCTAAGAAAGCACAAAGGGAAACAACAACTAGGCATTAAAATACATTAAAAGCTCAAAATGAGAAAACGGTCCGAGGGCAGGCGTGCGCGCTAAGAGTGAAGTAGCCTATGTAGACAGCATCTTTGTGCTTTAACTACTGATTACAGGGCCATGGCTGTCCCGACCCCATGGCCTCTCTGTCTTACTTGTGCAGCGTGGCCACAGCCTCTCGGGTCTTGATCTGGTCCAGGCCGAAGGTGAGGGCAAAGCGTCTGGCCAGCTCCTTGATGCCGCTGACGTGGGACGAGGTCCGGTCCAAGTTGGGACCCTGGTCCTGGAGTAGCTCGTTGAACAGCTAAAACACACAGATGGACCGGGACGGGGAGTCAGTGCGTGTGTGAATGTGTGAAGTCAACGTTTCGACAGGGTGTCTTTTCTCCAAATGTGTGTGTGCCAGCATATACATTAGGTTGTATAGTGGTCTATGTGGGTGTGGCTGACCTGTTGCAGACTGAGGATGAGGGTCTTGGCACACTGGATCTTGTCTGACTGCCTGGTCTTACTCAGAGTCTCCTTGATGATGTCTCCGTAGTCATTATAGTACTACAAAGGGAGTGGCAAACGTTAATAGAATAAAAACATAATAGAACACCATTCAAAATATGTGGAAACATTTTGTGAAGTAAGACCCTATTCTCTGATTAGTGTTGATCGGAACTTTGACATCATCAATACATAAACTGCCATACCTTCATGTAGTGTTTGAAGATGTCGGCCGCAGCAGGCATGTCCACGATGTCGTAGATGATGAGCTTGCTGAAGGCTGCCAGCAGGTTCCTCCTCTTGTGAAGGGCCTCGATCTTATTGGCCTCGTCTTCCTCGTCCCCCTCTGCTCAGAAACAACACAGGGAGGCGACGAAAGAGACACAGGGGGGAAAGAGAAAAGATTCCTTATTTAGAAGAAATATTACTTTTCTTTTCTTCAGACGGTACATAGAGAAACAGCATTAGCTGGGCCTAGAACTGCTTTGTGGCAGGATTTTCTCAGGCAGGTCTACCACACTGAGATGTAGTAGTGAGTCAGTCCACCCCTAACCCATGCAGCGCCCACTAACTAGAGAGGTGCATTGGCGCGCTGCTGACCCATGCTCTGGTTCTCGTCGTCCTGGTCGATGAAGACGTGGTCCAGGACAAAGTTGAGCAGCTCGTTCTGCAGGTTGCCGTCGGGGTTGAAGACCAGCGGCTGCAGGCCCTCTCGGCCCCCCGACACCAGCTGGTGGCTGAAGATCATCAGCAGGTCGCACAGCAGCATGAAGGCCTGGACAGGGGACCAGTCACACGGTCACGATAAGAGTGACGGGCAGATCGTCTTTCCCACTGCCATTGTTCTGTCAAAGTGTATTATGAAGGAAATCTATCTAGTCATCCAGCGGCGGTGTGTAAGAACGTTTACCTGCTCTTTGACCGGCGTGTTGACGTTAGACAAACACTGCTGGCACACGGCCAGGAAAGACTTCACCACTCGCCTCAGAGCCAAGAGGTCGTCCTGCAACACAAGCACACGTACACACACACAAACGCGGTCTTACTCAAAGTCCTCACGTGCAACATCCACAAATAATGACAGGCTTATTTTACCGCCGAGCGTGCTTCCACGGGGGACGCAGGCGGCCTCCCCTTCCCGTACCTTGCTGGGGGCGCCCTCCGTGATCTTGACCAGCTGCCAGAGGATGGAGTAGTGGGAGCACTGCAGGGCCTGGACGGCAATCTGCTCTGGCATGGAGCCCTGCTCGATGCCCGCCTTCAGCAGGCGGTAGCAGTTCCCAAAGAGGTCCCAGCGCGTCAGGTCATGGGCACTGGGGAGGACAGACACACGGAGTTAGTCTGGGTGGTAAGCAGGACTTGAGAGGAGTGTTCCCAGGGATGTTGGCGCGATAGCACGAGACCAGTGAAAGAGAGCGGGGGAGGGGAATGTGTGTCTTACTTGTGGAAGGCTGTGAGTCTCTTGAGGGTAGCCAGGACGTTGTAGATATCGTCGTCATCGGCCTCCTCACCCTGGGACACGGAAGCTCACGTTTACACGTCTACACAGTCATTTCGATTACGTCAAGCAAAGCTCCACCCTCCATCACACGGCGCTCACTCACTCACTCACTCACTCACACACTCACACACTCTCTCTCTCTCTCTCTCTCTCTCTCCCCTCCTCTACCTCCTGGAGCAGCTCCTCCACGGAGTGGGCGAAGCGGTCGCTCATCTCGTCGATGAGCTGCGAGCGGGCGATGTCCACGCGGTTCATGATGGTGTAGTCCTCCGAGCACAGGATGCTGTAGGTCTTGCTGCAGGCCTCCAGCACCTCCGTCTCGATGTGCTTCTCCACCACCAGGCGGATCTGCTTGAGCAGCGCGTCCAGGTGCTTCTCCATGCGCCCGGCGCTGTACACGTCCAGGTCAAAGTAGACGGGGATCTGGAGCAGGTTGGCCACCTTCTCTGCGTCCGCTTGGTACTGGGCACAGACACAGACACAGACACAACATACATATATTAATAGCACACATAGGAATCTGCTCCATCTGCCCAAAAGCCAAACGTCAGCAGTAAAGGAAGTTGACGGTTGAATGGCTGATTAGTGAACGGCGATTGATTAATTGATTGGTGAGTGTTGATTGACTAATGGACTGGTGAGTGGTGATTGATTCATTGATTGGTGAGTGGTGATTGATTCATGGGGAGTGTCAATTGATTAATGGGCTGGTGAGTGGTGATTGATT
>JAVQIZ010013364.1:0-12237 GCA_036023535.2 Galaxias brevipinnis | reverse complement strand
CCCCCCCCCCCCCCCGCCCCCCCCCCCCCCCCCCCCCCCCCCCCCCCCCCCCCCCCCCCCCCCCCCCCCCCCCCCCCAGACAATGAGCGAGATGCTCCAGTGCCTCGTCTCCTAAGTGTCCCAGTGCCTGGCTAAATGGAACAAAGCAGGGCTAAGTGAATGGACCGGCATACTATCAGCTCCAACCAGCATGCCCCCCCCCCCCCACGCCACGCTGCTCCGTCAGTTGGCTAAAAGCGTTCTTTTTTTTCAAAAAGGTTGAGTGCTAATGACGCGCTTATAAAAGGGCACTGCAACAGGGACCTGCGCCCTTAAAGACGTCTCGGGCCTGCGAATAATTCATGCTTTTCTTTTTCTGACATGATATCAAATGGTTTCTACTATTTTCTACTGTGCAGCTCGATGTATGGTTTTGGGTAGGAGGAATTATATGGCGTCTTGTAAGGTATTAGCCTCCTGCGTAACCCCTTGTCAGATCGGGATGCAGGCCACTTTTCATCCGTGCGTATCTTTGAGCGAGTGTGTTGTTTGTGCCATTAGTATCTCAACTCCTGAGTGTGTGTAGCACAGACTTTTAATAAGGATGCTGAGCATGTGTGTGTGTGTGTGTGTGAGAGAGAGAGAGATAGGTTGATCAGCGGCTTAATGAATGGAGAGCAGTTCAGTTGTCATGCATCATATTTCAACGCTGGATCTACTCGAGGAGGCCTTTTGATGAATGGCCAATTAGAGGCGGCCGCCTCTTGGCTGCTGGGTGACTGATCTCCTTTTAATGGCACTACTGTTTCTTTGATAAAACGCAAAATGAATCATCAATACCCAGCAATATGCAGTAGCCCCAGGGAGCACTAAGCGGGCAATTTGAATTGTAATAGCTCGAAGTGACACAATAGATTCCATTTTGTATGTGTGTGTGTGTGTGTGTAGTCCTATGGTCTTTGTTAGTCAGTCTTGATCTGATACACACAGTGGCCATTAGACTAAATATTTAAATATTATCTATGATATATATAGAAAGAACAAGGCATTTATGCACTGGTTTGTATTTTTACTTCCATTTGTTAAATACATCCTACATACAAGTTCAACTCTGGGTCTCTCAGTAAATATGTGGGAAGTATTTAGCTCTTCAGGAGAAATTGATGGTTTGAAAAGTTTGTAAGAGAGTGCGAGAGAGAGAGAGAGAGAGAGAGAGAGAGAGAGAGAGAGAGAAAGAAAGGGAGAAAGAAAATGTGTCGGTGGTAGTTTGCAATCCCAAAATGACAACTCCAATATTTCCACAAAGAGTAAAAAAAAAGTGTAATCGGTGCCGTTTCTACCCCCTATCTCGTCATCACTCATTTTCTTTGTTTGATTTTTATTAAAGCACATTGTCTAAAACTTCAATTAGTTCCAGCCAGCGTGTCATCCAAAAAAGCACGCTCAAATCTTGTTGCTGTTTTTGATGCTCTAATCAGAAAGGCAGATTTTATGCATAATTAATGATGCCGCTTATAAAATGGAAGAGTTGGGGGGGCGAGAACAGCCTTAAACGTTCAAAGAACGAGAATTCTGTTTGCTTTCTTCCATCTTTCCTGTTCAGGGAGGAGGGGTGCGGGGGAGGGGAGACGGGTGTGGGGGTGGTGAGACGGGCGAGATATAGTCGTTGATTCTTGGCGAGGAGGGAAAATGAAAGGAGTGTTTGAACTGAAATGGTGGAACAAACGCGCCGTAACAATGGCTCACGCTGCCTGCACCTTTTAAAGTAAAGAGGCCACCGGCAGAGAGGCTGGACCGCCCGGGGTGGGCATGGCAGAGACAATGGCCGCTTCGGGCTGTCTGCACGCACACAGCCTCCTTTGGTCTGACTACCAGATAGATACCACCTCTTAGCAAAGACAAGAGCCCCCCCACCTCCTCGGGTATGAGATGATCACAGCTGTCAAATGGCAGAGGAATACCTGCTGGCAGGCACCAGAGGGCTGGGGGTGGGGTGGGGTGAGTGGGGGTAGTCTATCAAGGGACATTTGGTGACATTTGCTGCGGTTCTAAGGTCCAGAGTTGAATTTCTAAGTCCACAAAGAACTAACATTAGTTGGTTCTTTATTTGAAAAGTTTTCGGAGTAATTGAGGTCAGTTTGTTTGCGCTCAGAGAGCATGTGCCAGGGTTTGAGGGGGTACAACGACATTTTCCTCTGTTCACACAAACAACGTGACTGAGCTGAGGTGCAGCTCTGGTCTCCTGACAGAGTCTCAGGTCTCGTAACAGAGTCCCTGGTTTCCTAACAGAGTCTAAGGTCTCCTAACAGAGTCTCAGGTCTCCTAACATCGTCTATGGTCTCCTAACAGTCTAAGGTCTTCTAACAGAGTCTCAGGTCTCCTAATAAGTCTCTGGTCTCCTAACAGTCTAATGTCTCTTAACAGTCTCTGGTCTCCTAACAGTCTAAGGTCTCCTAACAGAGTCTCTTGTCCCCTAATAGAGTCTCAGGTCTCAGAACAGAGTCTCTGGTCTCCTAATAGAGTATCAGGTCTCCTAACAGAGTCTAAGATCTCCTGACAGAGTCTCAGGTCTCCTAACAGAGTCTAAGGTATCCTAACAGAGTCTCAGGTCTCCTAACAGTCTAATGTCTCTTAACAGTCTCAGGTCTCCAAACAGAGTCTCTGGTCTCCTAACAGTCTATGGTCTCCTAAAAGAGTCTCTTGTCACCTAATAGAATCTAAGGTCTCCTAACAGAGTCTCTGGTCCCCTAACAGAGTCTCAGGTCTCAGAACAGTCTGTCTCCTAACAAAGTCTCTGGTCTCCTAACAGAGTCTAAGGTCTCCTAACAGAGTCTCCTAACAGAGTCTCCTAACAGAGTCTCTGGTCTCCTAACAGAGTCTTCTAACAGAGTCTTCGGTCTCCTAACAGAGTCTTCTAACAGAGTTAAAGGTCTCTTAACAGAGTCTCTGGTCTCCTAACATAGTCTCCTAACAGAGTCTCTGGTCTCTTAACAGTCTCAGATCTCCAAACAGAGTCTCTAGTCTCCTAACAGTCTAAGGTCTCCTTGCAGAGTCTCAGGTCTCCTAACAGAGTCTCTGGTCCCTAACAGGGTCTCTGGTCTCCTAACAGAGTCTAAGGTCTATTAACAGTCTGTCTCCTAACAAAGTCTCTGGTCTCCTAACAGAGTCTAAGGTCTCCCAACATAGTCTCCTAACAGAGTCTCTGGTCTCCTAACATAGTCTCCTAACAGAGTCTCTGGTCTCCTAACAGTCTCAGGTCTCCTAACAGAGTCTCCTAACAGAGTCTCTGGTCTCCTAACAGAGTCTCATAAAAGAGTCTCAGGTCTCCCATCAGTCTCAGGTCTCTGAATAGATGTCAGGACGTAACGCTCAGAGAGAGGAGAGATCAATCTGATTGGGTTAGAGCTTATAAAAAACGCACTCGTCTTCATTAGCGGGACTGGGATGAACATCAACAGAGCCCTGAACCTGAATTAAGCCCCTTCACACTCAGTTCAGCTCTGTTCTGTCAGCCGGTCAGAGTTATGACGCACACAGCTTCCCAGGCACATGGAGCAATCTAGTCAACCAAATTGTGCGTCTGCTTGGTTGTGTGTGTACATATTTGAAGTGTGTGATGAATGGATTTGTTTGCGCGTGCTTGCGTGTGTGTGGGAGAGAGAGAGAGAGAGAGAGAGAGAGAGAGAGATATGCATTAGGTGCTGCTGACTCTACCAGCCGGCTAGAACAAAGTCAGCATCTTTCCCCCAAATAAAGTTCCTAAACTGTGCCAGCGCCAGATTTAAATTGTGTCGAACATTAGCGTTACAGCCCATGCGTTTAGAATACAGATTTGTTTTTGGAAAGCAGGCCAAATGGCCTCTATATTGCATGAGTCTTTCCTTTCCGACGTGCCGCCTGGAGACTAATTATCCCCGGCCGTACTTTTCATACAATGCCTTGCTCATTACCGCGACGACGAACGTCCTTAGTTTGAGGCCTTCCAGGAAAGCAAAGGGGCTTGGGGACGGCTACTAAAGGTAAAAGTGCTTGCCCCTCTGACGGAATGTGGTGCCTCAGAGCAGCGGGGCTTCCAGAGGTCTGGGCTTAGATATAGGACGGCCTTGCCGATCAGTCTGCGGCATGCTTGCCGCATTGTGAAAACACGAGTCGAGTCAGAGAAATATTATAAAGTTGCGTCGTGACAGTTGGACTACTTGTTTTCTTTGTCTAGTAGACCGTGGTTTCTATAGGTTCCTTGGTAGTGGTGACTAGCGGTGATTTTCTTTTCTTTAAAGGGTGCTATTGGCTACTGACCCAGAAAACACCCTGACGGTGTTGTTTTTTAAATGGTTTTGTGTTATTGATTTGGGTTCTTCTAGTTGTCACGACATGCGATTGAATGACCTACCTGGTTGTTGATGCTTGTTGAGTCTTTGCCTTTTGTCTCGTCTCATCACCCACAATGCCTCCTTCCACCCGCCTGCCTTTCCCTTCCTGTACTTTCCATGCGACGCCACAGATATGCTGCGACACGCGCAATATGGCACATATCAGAACAGAGAAAAGCATGCATGGAGACAGATATTCCTCCTACACTCAAACACACACACACACACACAAGCACACACACGCGAGCGCGCACACACACACACACACACACACACACACACTCCCACTCCCAAAAGTATTACAAACACGCACTAGCATACTTGCTGGGGACAGCCGGAGATAAAAGCCTTGGTGCGGTACGTGTGGGAATGTGAGTGGTGTGTGTGTGTGTGTGTGTGAGTGTGTGTGTGTGTGTTAGTGTGTGTGTGTGTGTGTGTGTGTGTGTGTGTGTGTCACACATCTGGGCGTAAGAGGCAGGAGGTGTTGCTGACAGATAAGGGCTGAGAAGGAGGTGGTTCCTGTCGTGTCTTGTCACTGCCAGCCTCCTTCCACGTCTCTGCCCCTGCGGCAGCTTCTGATGCTACCACAACTGCTGCTGCTCCATGCTAGGCTAGCAGGTTGTTGGCTAGCCACTAGCGGCAAATGCTGTATACGGCGGCTAACGCTTCATCGTGCTAGGCTAGCAGGCTGTTGGCTAGCGGCTACTGCAGCTTAAGCTGCTTCGTGCTAGGCTAGCAGCCTGCTGGCTGGCGGCTACCGCTGCTGATACTCTCCTAGGAGGCTGCTGACTAGCGATAACTGCTGCTGCCATTACTGCTGCTGATGCTTCATGCTTGGCTAGCAGGCTGCTGGCCAGTGGCTAAATGTTAGAGGCCCTGACCAGCTGGCCTCAGTTCCTGGTTCATGTGCCGCCTACTAGAGTACAGTGCATGGTTCAAGCTTGCTTGAAAGCGAAAGATAAAAGCAAAAAAACGTGCCATGGGCATGTGTTGTTGTTGACATCGATAGGCGACATGTGAGAGAGAATGTGAGAGGTGGAGTTAGGAGTAAGGAGGGGTTCACTGCATGACACCAGTCCCCAGGGAAAGATGGATGGAAGATGAGAGGAAAGGTGGAGGGAGCTTGACAGGGGGGGAGGAGAGGAGGGGAGCTTGCGGAAGAGGAAAAAGAGAGAGAGAGAACGAAAGAAGATACAGATTCTAAAGGCACTTTTAGCACGAGTGTGACAGGGAAGAGCGAAAATGACATTGAGCAAGGGAACGCCCGTCTGCCCTCACCGCGTGCTCCAAATGAATTGTGTTCTCCAGTCTGACACCCCCCCCCCCTGCAGTCTACAGGTGTGGTCTATGCCACAAATTGTTCTCTGCTTTATGGTGGCAGCGGCAGTGTGGTTAATGTGCGGGGGTGCGCTTGTGTTCGTGTGAAGGAATGTGTGTGTGCGGTTAACGTGTGTCTACGTGCGTATGATTGTGTGTGTGTGTGTGTGTGTGTGTGTGTGTGTGTGTGTGTGTGTGTGTGTGTGTGTGTGTGTGTGTGCGGTTATTGTGTGCTTACGACACGCGTACGATTGTGTGTGCATGGCTACTGTGTGTGTGTTTGTGTGTGTGAGGAGTCCCCACAGGATCGTATTTTGGTCGGCCAGGCCCGTCAGATAACAGCTCCCCACGCTCGTGACATCTATTATTGAGGGACGGGGAATTGATCGACACTAACGGTGGCCGTTACTCTGTCTTTTTCATTTTCTGCTGCTTCTCCTTAGCCTCCACTTCCTCCTTATCACCTTGCCTCCTTCCCTCCCTCCATCGATTGGCCTCCTTCAACTCCTCTGTCGCTGTGTGACCCCCCCCCCCGCCCCTCTCTCTCTCTCGTCTATTTTTCCCCATCGCCACTTTTTTTTCTTTGTCTTTAGCGCCTCACACATCTAGCCTTCACGGCTTTCTCTTTTCTTTCTCTTTGTTTTCTCGCTCTTGTTCGCTCTTGTTCGAAAACCTCTCCATGTGTTACTGTCATTATATCTATCTCTCTCTCTCTCTCTTTATATACAGTATATATAATATGTTTCTCTCTCTCTCTCTCTCTCTCTCTCTCACTCTCTCTCTCTATATATATATATATGGGGATGGAGTTATCTTTTTCTCCTGCACGGTCTCTCCTATCTTTCATCTCCCGGAGTTTCAGGACTACATCAACACAGCTCGTCCTCCGCCTTACTCTCTTCAACCCAATCATTGACACCAAGCTCCTCTTCGCCCCCTCTCTCTGGGTGTCCTGTCATTCCATTTATTACCTCCGTCTTCTCCTCATCACACAGAATCACGGCGCTCGCTCCCCTTTTGATCCCTTTCTCGCGCTGGGAGTCCGTCGTTCGCAGGGCCGCGTTTGAGTGTTTTATTTTCGTTGCGTGGGGGCTCGCGAGGCGACTCCATTCTGAAGACGCCATGCAGCCAGCCAACACGCCTGTTTGGATAAAGAAGTGCTGGGGGGGAGAGGAGAGGCTAATTTGAGCTCAATTCATCGCCCTGCATTTATTGATAATTGCTTTTTTCCGTTTAAAGGGATGGCGCTTAAAACGTCAATCGCATAAACTCGGGAGAGCTGCAGCTGTCGCCGCAATTAACTTCTCGCTTTCCCTAATGAAAGGATTAATCCGCCTGCAAATCTCTGGGGCTCTTTTCTGCGCAGATCCTCCGTTGAATGGGCTGTCAGAGGAAGAAAGGCGACCCGTGTGGAGCCCAACGCGACTATCTCTATCCAGAGCCAAACGTCGCTTTTCACGGCGCGCCGCGTGCCGCCGCCTCAGCTGTGCCCCCCCCCCCACACGCTGGAACGAGAGCCCCTTTTACCGGCCCCTGTGCGGTCTTCGCTTCCTGAGTGCGTCGTGTCCTAAAGTGTGTTTTCATCCGTGTGGGAAACACTCCATGGCCTACTCTTCTCGTACTCACCGTTTTCCCGCTCTATAGAATTCCAGCTCATTCAAAAAAATGAAAATGTGGCGGGGGGAGGGCGTTTGGCTTTTTGTCAGTACCAAAAACACGATTAAATCTTCATGATCTTCCTAAAGGGCCTGCTGGCAATCTTGACAGTTGATATTTTGGTGTTATCGACGGCGAGGAGTGAGTGGCTGCCTGTCGCCTGTCAGAGTGAGATGTGCCTCCTCCTCGGCCTATCGGGAATGTCAGCCTATCGACGGTGGAGGAGAGCTTAGGCTAAATCACCAGGGCCATTGAGCGACGCCATCGATTGTCAGGTTCTTACCGTGGGGAGACGGTTGGGTGAAGGGGAAAAAGGGGGAGGTGATTGCCACATAGATCAGAGGACCGGGCAAACGCCAATCACCCCGGCTTTTCTGTCCAATCATTGATCAAGGGGAGGGGCCTAACACTCTCCATGTTGTGCGCCTCAACGTTGTGAAAGTGGGTTCTTGAAGGGTGGTTGACCGCGATGTTAAGTCTCAACGTCGCGCAACATCGCGTCCCATAATATCAAACAAAAGCCTATTGGAAGCGTATAGTATAGCGCTCTGTCAATGCATTTTGTGTTGGAGCTGTAATCTTCTAATCTTGGTCTTAATGAGAGCTGTTATACCACTGTCCGTTAGATTATTCCTCATCACGATATGGAAGTTTATCCCAGTGGTCAATCCCTGATGGAAGTCTGTACTCTGACCACAACAGTGTCTATCCCTATTTAAAGCCTGGATTACGCAACTCTCCATCTCTCTATCTCTCTCTCATGCATAGATCCCTCGCTTTCTTAAGCCCCACATCTCTTCATCTCTCACCCTTAGCTGTCTCCCAACTGTACAACGAATTCTTCTTCTCTTCCGACACTGTCTTTCCCTGTCTCCATCTCTCTCTCATTCTCCATCTCATTCTCTCTCTCTCTCTCTCTCTCTCTCTCTCTCGCCATGTTCAGGGCTAACGCTTCCTTTTCAGATTTGTGTTTTGCAATGGTCTTGATTGCCGTGGCAGGAAATGATCAACGGAAACTAAGCAGTGTGACGGAGACAGAGACAGGGCCACTCAGAGTAATGCACATTCCTGCAGCGCTAAAACACACACACACACACACACACACACACACACACACACACTGTGAAACAGGCATGCACAGAGCTTCTTAGCTATACAGCCTTCCCCCCACCGACACACACACACACACACACACACACACACACACACACACACACAAGCACACACATACACACACATTGACACACACACACACACACACACACACACACACACACACACACTGTGAAATGCACAGAGCTGCTTTGCCATACTGCCTTCCCCCACTGACACACACACACACACACACACACAAACACTCCGACACACACACACACACACACACCGACAAACTCTCACACACACACATGGAGAACAGTTCCTCTTTCACAGCTGAGAGAACATGTTCTGGTCCGGCCTGGCCCCGCCGTGCCCGTCCTCCCCTGCAGCAGATAGAACCTAATGACTAGCTGATTAATTCATTAGCCCCACACTCTCATCCCGGGCCGAGTCATGCCTGTTTATTCTTTCATGTGGGCAAACCCCACCGCTCTCTTTCTCTCTTTCCCTCCCTCCCTCCCTCCCTCCCTACTTCCCTCCCTCCCTCCCCCTCTCCCTTTCTCCCTCCCTCCCTCTCTCTCTCCCTCCCTATCTCCCTCTTTCTCTCTCCCTCCCTCCCCTCTCTGCTGCATAAGGAGGGAGTTGTTTGGCGTTGGGACGGCGACGGGGCGGGCGGAGAGGGAGAGCGTTCCCGGAGTGCTTCCTCTTCACTGTCATGCTTATCCCATCCCCCATTGGGCCCCTGACAGCCGCCGGTGTCAGCAGGCCTGTTATGATAAAGAGACACTCAGGAGAAACTTCCTGTCTTAGCTGGTCCGGGTGGAGAGGAGAGGGCTACGCCTGCCAGTTAATGTTTCAACTTGGGTTGTGCGTGGCGTGTGCCAAGCGCTTCCCGTAACGATTGTCCTTGCTCGCGGACCCCCCCCACCCCCCCGGGGCAAGTTAGGTCCATGCGCCGGCCGATTGGCAATTAGCTGCCCACTTGAGTCCTCTCATTGGTTAAACGTTGGGGAACGTTGGCCCCTTTCGCTCGTTCTGATTGGCTTTCCGCGGGGTGGAGGGGGGGAGCGCGGCCTGCAGCGCTGGGCTGTCACTCAGGCTTTGCCGCACAAGGTTAACTTGTAGCAGACGTCACGGCACGGGACCCTGGGCATACTACGTGCCTCTGAGGGGAGAACGAGCGAGGGACGTGCTGATGGAGCGATATAGGGAGCGAAGGAGAGGAGGAGAGGAGTGGAGAGAAGTGGAGAGCGAGATAAAGGGAGGGATAAGCGGAGCTGTCTTAAATGAGAACACTAAACCTGTGGAGAGCGATAAGAACTGGCAGATGAGTGCGGCGATAGAGAGACAGATGAGAAGGAAGATAGATAGATTGAGTGAGAAAGGGATGGAGGGAGGGAAAGAGGGAGGGTTGAATGGATGATGGGTAGACGACGAGAAGGAGGAGAGAAAGTTTCTCCGGGACCAGTAGTTGTGAAATCTCACTGTTTGTCTTTGGGAGATGCCCTACCTTTTCTCTAGTGACTCATTCCATCCACCTCCCTCCCTCCTCCCTTCCCTCCTCTCTCTCCCAGCTCTCAGCCTGTGTGTCCCTGCATCGCCCACCACTGCACTAGCTCTTTTTTTCCCCCCTCATAGAATTAGGCTGCTCTCGTTATCAGTGGAGCGCGTGCGGCCACAGAGTGAGGCGAGATTGAAACAGCGATCTCCAATTTGAGATTGTGTCAAACCGCGTCTCCCTGCGCCCCGATAACATCGGCCTATCGCGCGCCACCATCTCTCACTCACCCTCTGTCTCTCTCCCTCCCTCTCCCTGTCCCTCGCCCTCTCTCCGTCTCTGTCTCTCTCTCTCGCTCTCTCTCTGTCTCTCTCACTTTGTCCCTTACCATATCTCTCTCGCTCTCTCTCTTGCTCTCTCACCTTCTCTCCATCTCTTCCTCTCTCTCACTGTTGCTCTATGACTCTGGCTAGGTCCACGAAGCCTCTTCTTCCCTATTCTCCCTTTAGCAATCCTCCTGCTCCTCTTCCTCTTTCTCCATCAGCCCATCTCGCCTCCTCTTCTCCCCACATTGTTTTGTGTCCTTCTTCCCGCACCTCCTTTCCTCCTCCTCCCCCGTTTTCGCTGTCTCATTTCACGTCACTCCCCCTTTCTATTGCTTTCATCCTTCATGCCCCTCTCCTCCCCCTCTCCTCATCCTCTGTTTTCTTCAGCTAGGCATCCCCAGGCTTTGCCTTTTCACGATCTTCACTTGTCTGTCTTTTTCTTCTTTTCTTTCTCTGCCTGCTGTTCCGCACTGATGTAAGTGTACAAACGGGTGTGTGTTTGTGTGTGTGTGTGTGCGTGTGTGTGCGAGGGTATGGATAGGTGGGTGTATGCCAGGTCACTCGCTGGAGCCTCCCCCCCACTACTTCCCATTTTCTCCTCAGTGCTTATTCTCCTCGGTACAAAGGCACGCCACCGAATGGAGTCGCTTTTTCAGAAGCCTGGATGGACCCGCGGCCTTGCCACCGATCTTTTCATCCGGCCGCCATTAGACGGGCCGCGCACTTTCACTCTTTCTGCGCGGCTGGGGGGGCGACTTCTCTTTCTCTCCCCGCCGTGGTTTCCGAGCAGCGCGTTACGGCGGGCGGCAGCTCGTGGGGGTCGTGTTGGCCGGCCTACGCTCTCTGAGGACAGGGGCCAGCAAAGCCCTGATCTGTGGCTCCGACCTCCACACAAAAGGTGCCTTTCTGTAATGCTATAACTAGACCTCCCGCCGCCGCCCGGATTCGCACTCCTTTTATTTCACCCCGTCATTTGAATAATAGACAAACAGGGACTTATGGGTCCATCGTTTCTTTTTGTGTTAATATGTGAAATTATGGAGTTGGAGAGTCGAGTTAAGTTAAGCTTTTAAAAATAAACCGGTGGACTGAGCTGGCTCGCGCACACCTTACCCCGACAGGGTAGCACATTGTGCTGGGAGCCTGGCCGGTGAACCTCAACAGACACTCAACAGACACACACCCCCCCCCCCCACTGCCTCTGTCGTGTCTCACAGGCCGGCCCCCCCACAGCGGCAATCCATTTCCTTCTCAAGGGACTCTTCAAAAAAGATTGTTAGCTAGAGTATCGTGGTCAGTGGCGGTCGATAGCAGGCTGAGGAGCGCTGGGGATGTTTGGGTGTTTGAGGAGGGGGGTCGAGAAGGCTTTTCTGTCTGGGCCCGCGGTGGTGCTCCTGCTCCTGGGGGGGGCGCTGCACATGTCGTTAACGGGCGCCGGTTGGCGGTCCTCGGATCACGGGGGGCGGCCGCTATTTGTTTTGAGGATAGAGGAGAGGGGTGGGAGGGAGGGATGGATCAAACTGATACTGCGGCTGATGGAGAAGGACACACAGGACACCTAAAACAGATTGACTGAAGGACACAAACACACACACACACACACACACACACACACACAAACAATGTCTGTGTCCACGCACAGCCACACACAAATACACAAAATACACACAAATACGCAGAAACACAAAAAAGAAGCCCAATGAAAATTGAAAAGTCAAAGTTCCACCGATGGATTGGACTGTAATTATATGCGGCAGTGTTGCCCTGATAAAACAAACCAGAACTCATTAAGATTCTAAATTAAAACATCTATTTTTTTCCCTCCACTCCTTTTGTTGTGTGTTTCTAGGAACACCAGCTTTTCCTCACAATCTCTAGCTTTTCTATTTTTTATATTTTGTTGGGGGGGGGGGGGGGCTGCGAAGGTGGGATTGAATTATTCAGTGAGCGCAGGCGTTGGGGTTTGGATAATTAATATGCCACCACTCCTCGG
>JAVQIZ010013345.1:0-14302 GCA_036023535.2 Galaxias brevipinnis | reverse complement strand
AGGTGCCATGTTATATTGTTCTATTACCTGTTGCACTTTTTTTCATTTGGAAGAGTACAAATACTGCACTTCAGTTAGAGGTTTACAAAAAAAGAAAGCTGTTTTTCCTTTAACCTGTTAATTTGTGTTTGTTTGTTTTGTTTAAAAAAAGCTAACATTTTATTACGTTTTAAATGTTCCATTAAAGAAAAGTAAAAAAAAATGTATGTTGTAAATTGTAGTTCTTAGAAAGAAAACCTGAATCTGCCAAAATCGGAACCGGCAGTTCAGACTTTTAAAAAATCGGAAATCGGAATCGGCCAAGAAAACTGCGAACGGTGCATCTCTAGTGTGTGTGTGTGTGTGGTGTCCATTAGCGTCTAAACAGCCCCATCTTGTCTTGAAGCACAGCGTAACGACCACCTTCTCTCCTCACAGGTTCCATGACCATCGATTGTCTGGGGATCCTGACTGAACTGTCGGACTGCAAACGCAAACTCTTCCCCATCGGATACCAGTATGTACCAAACTCTTTACCATAGCATACCAGTATGTACCAAACTCTTTACCATAGCATACCAGTATGTACCAAACTCTTTCCCATAGAGCATACCAGTATGTACCAAACTCTTTCCCATAGAGCATACCAGTATGTACCAAACTCTTTACCATAGAGCATACCAGTATGTACCAAACTCTTTACCATAGAGCATACCAGTATGTACCAGACTCTTTCCCATAGAGCATACCAGTATGTACCAAACTCTTTACCATAGAGCATACCACAACATACCAAACTCTTTACCATAGCATAACAGTTCGTACCAAACTCTTTCCCATAGCATAACAGTTCGTACCAAACTCTTTCCCATAGAGCATACCAGTACATACCAAACTCTTTCCCATAGCTTACCAGTAACGTACCAAACTCTTTCCCATAGAGCATACCAGTATGTACCAAACTCTTTACCATAGCATACCAGTAACGTACCAAACTATAGAACAGCAGTACCAAACTATGTGATGATGCCTTGCTGAAAATATATATTTTTTCAAAATATTGCCACTTTTACTTATTGTTACCTCCAAGCACACAAGCCGCTGGAGTTCAAACTGAATCATACGTTTACTTAAAAGAGTTTAAGGCTGTTTAGCCCAGGTGTTTTAGTGGTGCTATAGGCTAGTGTGTATTGTGTGTGTGTGTGTGTTTGGAGTCAGTCATGTTTAATAGTGTGTGTGTGTGTGTCTGTCTGTCTGTCTCTTGCCTCTTTCCTGAAGGTGCTCTCGAGTATATTGGAGCACTCTGGACGCCCGTAAGCGCTGCGTGTACACCTGCAGGATCCTGGTTTGTCGCCCCCAGGTGGTGGAAGCTGAGATGAACAGCGGCGCTTTTCCAGAAGACAACCGTACCATCGCACACAGCCCACCTCCACCAGCACCAGGTAACTACCTCTTTTGATAGAAGGTTGAAATGTCAAAGATATTGTTAGAATTAAGTGCAAGGTTGTAGCCTTTGTATATTTAATTTTATTTTAATTTTATTTTTTTCAAATAAATCTTTTGACAGATTAAACTCAGTATTTTATTTAAAAAATAAAGTTGTAATTTTTAACACTTAAACTCAAATTCCTCTAACAGTTTATCTTGTGTGTTTGGGCAGTTAAAGACCTGTCCCCTGTGTCGGACCCTTTCGACTCCCCGAGGCGGTCAGAGGCCCTGTCTACCCCTAACAACTCCAAGCTGAGGGTGTACACCAGGAACAGACACCCCAGCTTCCCTCCCTGCTCAGCGGCCTCCAGACCGCTCACCTCTCCAGGTCAGCTACCTTTCACACGGATCATCCACTAGTTCCACCATGCCATCATAATTATCCTACTACTACTACTACCACTACTACTAATCATAATCATAATAATACATGTTTTACCACAAATGATAAGAAACTTTACAGAGGAAAATAAAATGGATGAATATTTCTATGCTGTTAGCAAGTCTCCGTGTTTGGAGGTTCAAACGCGATGGCTAACTTTATTACATCCTAAGGTCAGACTTATGGAAGTGTCAAAGGTCAAAGGTAAATCAGTTAGTCTAGATGTTCCTGTCCTCTCCTTCACCTCTCAATGTGCAGACTGTTGACCTGTCGTAATCTTGCCAGACTAACATTTTTCACAATGCCTAGTTAAACATAATGGCAGCCAATTGTATGGCATGAGGGTCAGACTGATCGCACTGTAGGCCAAGATAAATCAAGTGTGTCTACATATTAGTCCAGCCTGAATGCAGCATCTAATCCGCTGGTTTCCAACCCAGTCCTCAAGGACCCCCATCCATTCCAGGTATTTATTCTTCCCAGTTTCTAACACACCTGGTGTAATTAGTCTCATACAGCAAGGCCTTGACTAATTGCACCAGGTGTGCTGGCACTAAGAAAGGTCCGATTCCTGGCCTGGCTGGGGGTCCTTGAGGACTGGGTTGGGAACCACTGATCTAATCTAGCACTTCCAGTTAGCCCCCTGGTGGACAATAATAATATGTTACAATGACCTATCTATGGCAGCGTTTCCCAACAGGTGTGCCATCAGACATAATCAGGTGTGCTGTGGAATTTGGGAAAGATAAACCAATCTTTTGTATTAAGGTTGATTCAGTTTTACATCTGGGGTGTGCCGCAAAATATGCCAGTGTGCTGTGGGTTGGAAAAGGTTGAGAAACGCTGACCTATGGTGCAGACTAGGTTATTTTGCATTGGATTTAAGTCCTTAAGTAGTTTGAGTCCTAGTCAATACCCTGGTTCCCAGTCACCTTCAGGACATTTTAGTATTTTTTGTCTTCTACAGTCAATATTTGGCCCTAATCTTCTTTTTTTAACTGTATTGATAAAAATTTGTGCTGCACCGATCGAGAAATTCTGGGCGACGCCGATGTTTACTTTATAGCTGATCACAATGTTTTTAGGCCTATATTGTTTTTGTTATTTATTCCTCCTTTTGGGCCAGGGAAACAAAGAAATCTTAATAATAAAAATTAACTGAGCTGTTTTGAATTGGGATGTTACTCTTCATCAAGAATTTAATTGACCAAGAGATTCAAATTAAACATTAAATTGAACAGTCTCGTCCTCTGGTTGAAATTCACATTGTGTGAATTCGTATCCCGTATATGTGTTCTGTGCCTTTAAGAAGTTGCTTATGAGTGATGTCATCACATTGCTGCTAGGAGACGCTAGTTTGTCGTTAGCGCTAAAGGCGATCTCTGCCTGATTCACATGTTGATTAGTGTGAGTACCGACGCTCCTCCCACCGATCGTTCCGGAAGAGAATTTCCCCACTCTATTCTCCATAGAAATATTTTAGAACCGCGAATATAAGATCCCTGTTCTACCAACACTTACAATTCGCTCCTGGTTCGTAGAGAGAGACGTTTTCTTCTAATCATGCTAACTCGTTTTTAACGTGTTGAACTGTGAATTTATATATAAAGTTTTTGACAACGCTTCAAATAAAAACTACAAACTGTATTTAGGCTCTGATTGGCTCTAAAACAATTTCCTGCGCTGTTCTGTGCAACCTCCCCTCCGGTCCCGATTCGTTGCTATCGTTCCTAGCTAGCTAGCTAGCTAGGTAACGTCATTCGCTTCAGTGTGAGTGTAGTCTTCCAAGTCAAGTGACCTGACATTTAGTCAGTTAGTTCGTTAGTTAGCTAGCTATCTAGCTAGTTTAGTTAGTTTGTTAGCTAGTTAGTTTGTTTAGTTAGTTAATAGCAGGCAGTTACAAGACTCAGATGTTGGAAATAAATAAAACGTACTACAGTTATGCACTCCAGAACGATGGTTGCGGTCAGGGACGAAACCGCACCATTTTGTTGATATAGCTACGTTAGCAAGCAAAGCAACCAATCTATATTATCAAAAATACTAAAAGCATAAGCAAACAATATATACTATACGGTACTAGCTAACAATGACAAACAACATTTTCAAAAAAATGACTAAATACGTTTATACGTATGTATATACACAACTACTTCATTCATTGTTTGAACGGTAAAGAGAAAGACTGCAAACTTCATCTGTAGAGAGCTATCAGAAAGGATAAAGTGGACACAGGAGAAAAATATCCTAGGTCGGTTTTGTGTTACACTCAATCGCTGATGGGCATTTAAAACTGATCTAAGATCTGTGGCATTTAAGCGCTTTGTAGTATAGGCTTGGTAGTTCTTTTTACGAGGAGACTCGGTACGTACCCAGGCTTGTACCCAGGCTTGTACCCTAGACTTTTTTGCGATGAAGAATTTTTTTCTTCGATCGAATCTATGTAGTAAAATCGAATAAACAATGTCGGAATCTATTGGACCGTATAATGCTTTAAATCGTATTCGATTACAGTTATTGCATTCGTCAATGAGAAAAATGAATGGCCAAAATACTTCCGGAACGCAAGCGATAAATTGGGGCGTGGCCTCCTCGGTTCTCTATAGGGAGTACACACAAGTTCAGTTTTATCTACCTCCAGTGATTCAGCTGCTGTTCTGACTTCTTACCAACATCGCTTGACGTTAATATCGGTGTTGTGTCGAAATTTCACCGGCTGCCGAAATTCGATTTGAACTCAAATTCAATCATACAACTGTGTGAAACAATAATATTTCGAAGCCCAGCTGACATTTTCTTTCCCTCTTATTTGAAAACAAAAATGCGCTCGGCAACAACATTTAGGCAAATTGATGCGACATAAACATCGGCCATTGCCATCGGTAAACGCCCATCTTATTTGCCGATAGGCCGATGGCAGTCAACAAGGTCAACATCGGCCGATACCGATATACGCCAATACATCGTTGTATCCCTAATTAAAATAATGACATTAACAAAAAATCTGATGAGTGTTTTTTTTTTTACATTTTGTTTTGTATTCCCCTACAGTTTAATCTATAGCCCCGACTTAAGTCCTCCTGGTTTACAGTAGCTTGTATTATTATTCAATGATCTTTTCATTTCCGTAAGCCCAGTCCATTGACCTGTTGACCTGCGCTGGTTCTGTTTCCCAGGCGATACCTCCCAGCCCCAGGATGGCGTAGCGAGCGGAGACCCCCAGCTCACGTCAGGCCAGCGACACAACGCGGGCACTCGCCGACACAGCACCCCCTCCCTCTCCCCTCCTTCCCCAGCGCAGGCAGCCAGACAGAGAGGCGTGGCCTCCCTCTCCCCCCCTCCCCCAGCGCAGGCAGCCAGACAGAGAGGCATGGCGTCCCTCTCCCCCCCTCCCCCAGTGCAGGCAGCCAGACAGAGAGGCATGGCCTCCCTCTCCCCTCCTCTCTCCACTCCCTCACGCACCCTCACTTCCCCGCCTCCCCTCATCCCGTCCCCAGCCAGGGACCCGGAGAAGGGCCGGCACAGCAGCCGGGAGCCGATCCACAGAGACCCGGAGAGGGGGAGGCCCGTGGCCAGGGAGCCCAGCCACAGGGACCCGGACAGGGCCAGGGGCTCTGGGAAAGACCCAGGCTCCAAGGACGCAGATAGGAGCAGGCCCGCTAAGGAACTGGGGCAGAAGGACGCCGAGAAGAGCAGGCCGTCCAGCCGAGAGCCAGGTGCCAAAGAACCGGACAAAGGGGGTAGGTCTCAGAGCAAGGTGCCCAGTGTCAGTGAGTCTGAGAAGGGGAAGCAGCCCGGGAGAGACCCCCCTCAGCGGGAGCCGGAGAAGAACAGGCCGACCTCCAAAGAGCCAGTGTGTAGGGATGCCGACAACAAAGGCAAAACTCAGACCCGGGACGGCGAGAGACACAGGCAGACCAGCAGGGAGTCAGAGAGAACCAGGGAGCCGGGCCAAGGAGACAAAGACAGGCAGCAGCCCAGTCAGAGAGACACCGAGCAGACAAGGCCAGCTAACAGAGACCCAGGCTTCAAAGAGGCCGAGCCAGGGAGAGCTGCTAGCAGGAACGCTAACCAGAAAGAGACGGCGGAGGCAAAGGGACGAGTGGTGAGACCTGCTGCTGGGAGAGACCAGCACAAAGGAAGACCACCTTCCAAAGACTCCAGGAACGCAGAGCGAAGCCGGGAGTCAACGGGAAGAGACTCCAGTACCACCAGCAGCACCAGTAGTGCTAGTAGTGCTGCTGCTGCTGCTGCTGTTGCTGCTGCTGCTGGTGGTGGTGGTGGTGGTGGTGTGTCCAAGCAGCCTGTGGGAGACACCAAGAGACCGGTGTCCTCCGGCACAGGACAGTCCTCTCCTCTGCTTGGGACGGCGGTCCTCACGGGACACCAGCAGAGAGCGGGCGGTGGCAGCAGCTCTAAGACCGGGGACAGGCTGGGGACCAAACAGCAGGGGGCCAAAGACCCCGATGTCTCCGCAGGCCTCGTTGTCGTGTCCCGACACCCGCCAACCTCCACCTCCAGCCTGGCCAAGGACAGAGCCAACCCAGGGAAGGAAGGAGCGGCCGGGGCCGGGAACTCCACCCCGCTCTCCAAGGAGTCCACCACGGGAGGAAAGGCCACCTCCCCTCAGCCTCCATTCCAGCGAGGTAGTGGGGGGAGGAAGTCACATGACCGTGCATCAGGCCCCGCCCCCGTGGTGTCCGCTAAACCCCATTGGTCGCCTGGCGCGGCGGTGGCCGAGGACGAGGTCATCCGACGTGGCTCCTCCCGCCAGGCCTCACCCGGCTCCAAAGACAAACAGCCCAAAGTCCGAACGACGGTAAGCAGCAAGACCACTCCCCTCCTCCTCCTCAACAACGACAACGACAACAACAACAAGGCCAGCCCCACGTCCAACAACAACAACAACAGCAAAGGCCCCGCCATGCCTAACAGCACCAAGGCTGAGGTAGAGAGCCAGCGTCCTTCCTCCAGGAGCAGAGAGAGGAAGCACAGCCCTGGTCTGGAGGTCCTGCAGCAGTCCAAGTCCGCCCCACAGAAGGTGGTGAAGGCCCAGAGCCACGGCAGCAAAGCCTCCCCTAACCCGCTCCCCCGGCCCGCGTCCAAGGACAGGAAGAGAGCCGTGAAGGTTTCCTCCGTGGCTGCGGTGAAGACGGAGGTCAAACCGGACCCCAATGGTACCGCTAGTGGTTCGGTCGGCATCAGCACCTCCTCTGTCGCCATTTCTCCCCCTGCCCCGGCACCTCGCGCCCCTCTCTTCTCCTCCCCCTCCTCCTCCGCCAGCAGCTCCGACAGCTCTGAGTCCGACACCCCGGCCCTGGCCCAGGAGGACACGGAGGAGCGTCGCCACGCCGACAGCCGGCTCCTCCTCCTCCAGCACGAGCACCGCGCCCTCCTCCTCTCCCCCACCACCGAGGACGAGGCGGCCGGTTGCCTGGACGACGAGGAGCGGGCCGTTGCCGGCGACGACGACAAACACCTGGAGGACGACAGCGATGGGTCCGGCTCGGCAAAGCGCCGTTACCCTCGTCGCAGCGCCCGCGCCCGCTCCAACATGTTCTTCGGCCTCACGCCCTTCTACGGCGTGCGCTCCTACGGTGAGGAAGACCTCCCCTTCTACGGAGCAGCAGACGGCTCCACCGCGGGGGGGACACCCGCGGTCGCCAAGAGACGCCCCGGGGGCCGGAGGTCAGCTGAGGGTCAAGTGGATGGAGCGGACGACATGAGCACCTCGTCTTCCTCGGCAGACAGCAGGGAGGAAGAGGAAGGAGGGATGAAGGCCAGGGAGAGGGACTCGTACTACTACAACTTCAGCAGGACCGTGGTTAACACTGGGGGTGCTCTGCCCTCCATCCAGGGGATTGACCAGTGTTTGGGGAGGGGCTCCCAGCTGCAACGCTTCCTCAAAGACGAGGAAGAGGAGCAGCAAGGTCGGGCCACTGCCAGAGACGAAGGACTCCACAACATGTGAGGAGAGCTGCTCTCTGTGGTGTTGTCATGGTTATGCCATGTCAACAGTATTTACTGTAATCACTATTGTTAACCTTAGTCAAACTTTCAAACTATTGAATGTTTAGGGAAGTCTGGGTTAAAAAGACCAGCACCATGGCAACGTGCTGTGCTCAGCCAAGATGGCCGACACAAGCTTAACTAGCCTGCTGTCGCAGGCAACAATATAAACAACTCTCCGGTTTTGTTAAGCTTTGATACAAGCACTATTAGCCAATGTGCCCCTGGGGACAGGAACATTCTATGTATTGATATTCTATTTGCTGATTTAACTATGCTGATCGATGATTTTTGAACTATGCTTAGACTGAGGTAACTGTGTATTTGTAGCGTATCAGGTGAAGAATTAAGTTGACTGCACTTCTGTTTTACATATATAATATACCACTGTCTTCATTTATATTTTTGAACTAGGCACTTGTAAAGTAAAATGTTGAGTATTTAGTATTTGTATCCTTTATTGTATTTCCTTTGAAGCTGTTTGTGTTGTTTTGCTAGGAGCTTGGCCCAGCAGCAGATAGGCCAGCTGGATGGAGTAGATGATGACTCTGAGAGCGACGCCAGCGTCACCACCACCACCTCCGCCTCCACTACTGCTGCTACGACAACCACTGCGGCCGCCACGGCAACCACCACCTCCACCTCCTCCTCCTCCTCCTCACACAGGAGCACCTCCAAGAGGAGGGCCAGGGAGAGGCACAGTGAGAGGCCTGAGCCCCAGCACCACGTAGGGAAAGAGGCTGAGAACAACAACAACAACAACAGAGGAGGAGGAGCAGGGAGCAGCCGCGAGAGCCGGAAAAACCCCAAGGACAACTGTCTTCCTCTGGGGTCGTCCGGAGGGGCCAAAGGTCACGACCCCTTGGAGGCCCAGCTGTCCCTAAGCACCACCGACCTCCTCAAGTCCGACTCGGACAACAACAACAGCGACGACTGCGGCAACATCTTGCCCTCGGACATCATGGAGTTTGTCCTGAACACGCCCATCCCCCTGGGCCAACAGGCCGAGCCCACCTCCTCCGAGCTGCTCTCATTGGACGAGGGCTACGGAGTGGGCGTGGACGTGGCGAGCCGGCAGAAGGACATCCTGTTTGAGGACTTCTCCCAGCCTCTGTCGGGGAGCAGGGAGAGCGGCGCTGTGGGGGAGGAGCCGTACGGGCTGCCCCTGGAGCTGCCCTCTGACCTCTCCGTCCTGACCACGCGGAGCCCCTCCGTCAACTGCAGTCAGAACCACGCGTCTTCCTCCTCCTCCTCCTCTTCCTCTGCGGCTGACCGCACCATGCTGAGTCTGACCTCCGACCCGGATGCACTGGGGGAGAAAGGAGGGGAGGAGGAAAGAGGCGGAGCGGGGCTGTCACCGTCAGAGAGCGGACAGGAAGTAGGAGGTCCGGGATCCACGGGGAGCAGGGACACGGAAGGTCACATGACCCCCGAGCACTTCCTCCCCAGCCCCACTATGGGTCAGGTGGTGGAGCCCTCAGCCAATCAGACGAGGAGCTCGGGAACCCCAGGTCTTCCAGGTTCTCCGGCGTTGCCGCCCCTTCAGCCGGGCCAAAAGTACCTCCCTACGCCCGGGGTAACCGTGGCAACCGCGACGGGGCCCTCCGCCTCCACCGGTAGCCCCGTCCCCGTGGCGGGGCCCTCCTTGGCCACCGTGCCCTCGAGCCAGGCAGTCCTCAAACCAGAGAAGCTCATCGTGGTCCACCAACACGTGCCGCCTCTCTACTTCTTCCGGAGGCTCCCTAACGGCGTGACCCAGAAGATCCAGATCAGCCCCCAGCCCGTGAGCGCTGCCACGGCCGCAGTGATGGACGGCAGCTCCCCCGCCGTGCTGGGCTCCATGACCCTCACCGCCGACCTCAACTCCCAGCCCATCTTCTCCACGGCTGGCAAAGTGCTGGGTACCATGGGGCCTGCCCACCACCACCACCACCACCACCATCCTCAGATCCACACCTTCTCTGGTACGGCCCAGGGCAGCTTCCAGACCACCAGCACCACCTCGGGTCTGCTGATAGGAGTGCCATCCCAGCCTCATGACCAGCCCCAGATCCTGGTGTCGGAGTCTGGCCTCGTGTCCGCCCCCTCGGCCCCCTCTACCCAGGCCGTTCTGGCGGCGGCACACGGCAGGAAGAGACCCATCTCTCGACTGCTGCCCAGGAAGCCCAAGAAGCTGGCCCGCTCGCGGACTCAGCCCACCCTGGCTCCTTCAGAGGCTCCTCATCCCAACATGACCCTGATCAACCTGTCCTCCTCACAGATCACAGCGGCCGGCCAGCCTGGAGGCCTGCTGGATCTGGGGACTCTCACTGCAGCCTCTTCTTCCTCCTCCTCCTCCTCCTCCTCCTCCTCCCACCGCAAGGTACAACATCAGCAAATACCTTCACTATAATATTTATATACACAAAGCACCTTTACATTATTATTATTTTCACGGATGTCATTTTAAGTGATAAGTTATAAGTACACACAAAGCGCATTTTTATTTTGGTAGGCATTTTCTAAATTATGCTTTACAAAAAAACGTTTTGTTATGAACTGTAATACCATTATTTTTATTACGATTATAAGGTCCCCAATATCATCAAGAGGCCGAAGACAGAGGGGGTGTACTTTGACCCGCCCACACGTATCCTGCAGAGGATGCCCCTGACCAGCGGAGTCCAGACAGGCATGCTGAGTCACACCTCCTCCTCCACCACCACCACCCACCTCATCCCCTGCTCCATGGCAGGCCTGGCCCCACACCAGTCTGTCCTGAACGTGGTGTCCATGTCCCCTGGCGGCACCACCGGCCTCCTCGCCCCCGCCTCCGTCCTGGGCTCCGCAGACCTCTCCGGGCCAATCGGCAACCTGGTCTTTAAGACCAGCCCACACGGCCTGGGCCTATCGGATCAGCCCGTCATGCTCCAGCAGGCCGGGGGCGGGGCTACGGCGGCGGCCATGATGTCGTCGTTGAGCGTTCAGACGTCTATTGCCAGCAGCATCTGCGTGCTCCCGTCTCACCAGACGCTCGGTGTGGCCGTGGCCCAGCAGGGGGCGACAGAGAGCAGCGCCGGGGGCCTCCAGCTCCACCCACAACCGGTACCCAGGACCACGCAGGACCACCCCCTCCTCCACAACAACACCACCACCACCACCGTGACCATAGCCCCCAGCCCTGCCTCCAGCCTGGACCCAGCCAAGGGGACACGCTTCCTGGGGCTGTTTGCCCAGCCGCACACCCCTCACTCCCAGGGTTCTCACTACGCCACCTCCCCCTCCGGCCCCTCAGAGCAGAGGCAGAGCGGCCCTGTGACGCTGGCGGGGAAAGGGAAGCAGAAGGCGAAGAGGAGCAGGCCATGTCCAGACAAGAGCGGAGGGAAGAAGATGAAGCAGGGACAGGAGCCCCACAGAGAGACCGCCTCCAAGCACCTCCTCCCTGGGGAATTAGCTAGGTAACCTGGGGCAAAAAGAGGATCATTTTATATATACAATATATACAATATATTATTTTTATTGTTTTATATATATCATTTATTCCTTTGTTGAGTCTACATTATTTTTAGAGCCCAGTCTGGAGCATTAAGCTGGTATGTGTGTAAGCTTGTATGTGCTTCCCGACAGATAAAAACTGTTTATGTAAACGTTTTTTCCTGCTTTTTTACATGGCAGAGAGATGAGCTCCCCAGAACCCATGGACACTGGCAAACCACGAGACAAGGGAACCAACCGGAGGTGAGCCGCATGCAGCTCACAGACTAAGATAGACGCCAGTTTGTGCCAATATTCACACAACTCGCATGCTAAGGTTGACTTCATTCTGTGCCAATATTCACATAACTCAGATAGACTCTCATAGATTCTGTTTCGTGTCAATAGGAACATTCACGTAACTCACAATCACATACCTTACATATTCTTCTCACAGCCTTAATTTATAAAATGATCAAGTAATAAACGGTGCTCTTTGTGCTCAGTGTGTTAGGTGCCAAAGCACCGCAGACGTCGTCCCTCAGAGGACGTTCCTCTGGGAAGGAGCTTCCCCCAGGTCCTAGTGCCGGAGCCGGACCTCTGCTGGTGGGCTGTCCCCCAGACCCCGACCCCGGCGGTAGAGACTCGGCCCTGGGCGACAAACCAAAGAAGGGCCTCATCTTTGAGATCTGCAGCGAGGACGGCTTCCACATCCGCTGTGAGAGCATTGAAGGTGAGACTGCAGGAGAGGGGGGGGGGGGGTTCTGGTGTCTACGGTACTCTACTGTCCTTCTTCCGGTCTAATCTGAAAGCTAACTCTCCTGAGTCCGGACTGGTCTGAGACTCTACTAACCCGTCTCCTGTGCGCGTGTGTGTGTGTGTTTACAGAAGCGTGGAAGTCTCTCACTGACAAAGTGAAGGAAGCGCGCTCCAACGCCAGCCTCAGGGAGCTCTCTTTTGAAGGTAACATCTTAACACAACATAGCCGACAATCAGACGAGGGGATTATCAAATTAGAATAGAGAAAAGCTCTAATGGAGTCCTAACTTCTTCTTTATTTAAGTTATTCAAGCAGACGCTCAACAGGTTTTAAATGCAGAGTTAACACACTTCACACTTTTTCGTCATTGCAAAAAATAACCCTGTGATAAATTTTATTGTGTTGACAAAACAGCAATTCGCCTGTTATGTAAACTCCACGTCCCATGATCCTCTGCTCTCTGTTCCAGGTGTGAACGGGTTGAGGATGCTGGGTGTGGTCCACGAGGCTGTAGTTTTTCTGCTGGAGCAGCTGTACGGCTCGAGGAACTGTCGCTCGTACCGTTTCCGCTTCCACAAGCCGGAGGAGGCGGAGGAGGCCCCTCTCAATCCCCACGGGGCCGCCCGCGCAGAGCAGCACCCCCGGTAGGCTAGGGAACACACACACACACACACACACACACACACACACACACACACACACCCCTCCACACGATGCATACACACACACACGCACACACACCTAGACACCCCTACACACCATGCATACACATACCTCACACACAATACATACACACACACACACCTCACACACACCCCTCCACACAATACATACACACACACCCCTCCACACAATGCATACACATACCTCACACACGATACACACCTCTCACACACACACACACACACACACACACACACCCCTACACACGATGCATACACACACAGACACACCTCACACACAATGCACGATGGCGGGGGTGTCCTGTTCCCCATCAAATCTCGCATTTCCTTCAAAATGTTACTTCTCACTTATAAATCTCTCCATGGACTAGGCCCTTCCTACCTCTCTGACCTCCTCCAACCCTACACGCCTTCTCGTACCCTCTGCTCCTCTGACACTGGTCTCCTCCCCACCCACTAAACCAGACTCAGCTCCATGGCCGACAGAGTGTTCAGTGTTGCTGCTCCCATTCTCTGGAATTCCCTTCCCCCTGTGATTCGGAACTCAAATCCCACTTGTTTTCCGTACCTTACTCCTAGTTGGTTCTCTTTGACTTTTGTTATATTTTTGATGTTCCCTGCCTCAATTCCTCAGTGTCTGTCTTATGTTGATTTGCATTTCAAATGTTATATTCTACTATTTTTGTATGTATTTGTATATATTATTTCTACATTCTATGCCATGTATGGTGACCTTGAGTGTCTAGAAAGGCACCTATAAATTTAAATGTTGTATTATTATTATTATTATTATTATTATTATTATTATTATTATTATAAGCATTGTCTGCGCTCTCTACAGGAGGTCTGTGTTCGATATGTTCAACTTCCTGGCCTCTAAACATCGGCAGCCTCCGGACTACAACCCCCAGGAGGACTACAACCCCCAGGAGGACGAGGAGGAGGAGGAGGGGCCTCACCGCTCTGCCAGGTCCGTTTCCTGTTCACCTCTGTTTTTCTTTCTTTCTTTCTTTCTTTCTTTTTCTTGCTTGCTTTCTCGCTAGCTTGTTTGCTTTCTTTCTTTCTTTCTTTCTTTCTTTCTTTCGTATTTTATTTTCTCTCTTCCCCGCAAGCTTGCCTTGCTGTTTTGTTTTCATTCTAATTTGTGATCTCACACGTGTGCGCCACGTTCCTACACCGACAAACCTCTTTGTGGATGACGTAGTACTGTATCATTTCTCTATATATATTTGTATTATTATTATGAAATATAAGCTAGACTGTCCTGCTGTTGACGGTGCTGACCTCGTCGTTGTTGTTGTTGTTTTTGTTGTTGTGGTTGCTGCTGCAGGCGTGCCTCCACCATGGCCCTGCCTTTGGCTATGAGGTTCAGACAGCTGAAATCCACATCCAAGGACAATGTCGGAGTCTACAGGTAGCTCCATTAAACACCCTCACACCTCACAGGTAGCTCCATTAAACACCCTCACACCTCACAGGTAGCTCCATTAAACACCCTCACACCTCACAGGTAGCTCCATTAAACACCCTCACACCTCACAGGTAGCT